>JAJMVL010000154.1:0-72639 GCA_023082095.1 Dothiorella sarmentorum
TAAATAGGGGGGGGGGGGGGGGGTCAGTGTGTTTGGGGGGGGGGGGGGGGTTTCCCCCCCCCCCCCCCCCCCCCCCTTTTCTTTGTCTGTGCTTACGTTTACGGTGTCGACGCGGAAGCCGTCGACGCCTTTGCGCAGCCAGAATTCCATGGCTGATTCGTAGATGGCGGCGCGGGTCTCGGCGTTCTCCCAGTTGAGGTCGGGCTGCTCGGGGCAGAAGAGGTGCAGGTAGTACTCCTGCGTCGGCTCGTCCCATTCCCACACGCTGCCGCCGAAATTGCTGCGCCAGTTGTTGGGTGGCTGGCGGTTGCCCTGGGCGTCGTGCTTGGCCGGCCGCCAGATGTACCAGTCGCGCTTGGGGCTGTCCTTGGACGAGCGGGATTCCTTGAACCACGCATGCTGGTCCGAGGTGTGGTTGATGACGAGGTCGAGCAGGACGCGTAGGCCGCGCTCGTGACAGGCCGAGATGATGCGCTCCATGTCCTGGACGGTGCCGTAGGGCCGGTACACGTCTTCGTAGTTGGAGATGTCATAGCCCTTGGTGGAGCGTTAGGTGACGACGCATGTGCATGAGGATGGCTACTCGGCTCACCATGTCAATCTGAGGGCTGTCGTACATGGGGCAGATCCAAATTGCGTCGACGCCCAGCGACTGGATGTAGTCGAGCTTGGAGAGGATCCCAGGAAGATCGCCTAGCCCGTCGCCGTTGGAATCCTTGAAGCTGGCTGGGTAGATCTGGTAGATGGTGGCATTCTTCCACCAGGGGTGGTCAACAATAGTCATGGTTGGTTATAGTCAGATGGCGTAGGTGGCGTGAGCGAAACAAGTAATGGGCTACGGGGAATATTCTGGGGTTGCGGGGAAATAGCTGGCGTGACGGGGAAGGGCGTGGTTTGAGAAAGGCGCGGGACCGGGGTCTCAGCAAGGGGAACAGAAAAAAAGGTGTGGGACTAGCTGAGAAGAGATTGTCAGGAAAGAGTGGCAGCGCCTCGTGAGCTCTTTTATGCCTAAATGTTATGGCGGGATCGGAATTGGGTAACCGCTCCGCCCTGCACAATCAGTAGCTTTGGGAACCACATGGCATGTTTAAGATTACGCAAAGAGGAAGCTGTCGAGGAGATCGAGGTGGAGTGGGAAGCTTGTCCGGCGGTGATTCGTCCAATGTCGGGCCGAGATAGATGCAAGTTATGGAGAAGACATGGTTCGTCCAACGTCGGGCCGGAGAGGAGTGGGCGATATTCCCCACAACCTCGATTGAAAATCCGGGGTAACTCCACGCCAAGGGGCAGGTCATGGCTGCGGGCACGACGGGTGTTAAGACCTTCTGGCGGCTCTTGCTACGCGTACCGTGCCTCCCGACGCAGCGGATGGCTTAACGGACAACGTCCCGAAAGTAGGCGGACCTGCCGCCTACTCGAGCGTCAATTCGTCCCATGTCGGCCCGCACCAGAGAGGGAGGCTTTTTTAGCCGCAACGTCGGCCTTCTGGAACCTAGTCGTCCGGTGGCGAGCCAATTCCTTTTGCAGCAACACGGGTGCGCTACCCCGACATGGCAGCTGCCGCTGTACCACCATGGCTCGGCTATATAGAGCCCCAAAATCCTCCTTGAAACTGCATAACCACCTGCACATTCCAGACGAGACCACTCCCCTGCCTCGGTCTTATCGTCCCCAGTCCAATTCACTGATCCCGACGGTCTGGAGACCTGACCAGCCTTCGTCGACATGGCCCCCCACCAGGACAATGTCGTGACCATCGACGACGAGCAGACCCGTCGCATGTCTGTGACCAATAACCATCTCAATGAGCTTGCCCGCGATGCAGCCCATGCCACCCATGCCGAGCAGAGCATGAGCTTCTGGCAAGGTAGGACCACCTCGCAGATGTGGCTTCACCGGACTTGAACTCATTAGGAGAAATCAGGCCTCAAGACCTATCCATATGCTGTCGGATGGTCACTCTTCCTGTCGACCACCATCGTCATGGAGGGGTTTGACAAGACCCTCATCAATAACCTCTACGCATACGTCCCTTTCGCCAGGGACTTTGGCGTCCAACAGCCTGACGGCACCTATCAGCTCACTGCTGAATGGCAGTCAGCTCTTTCCAACGCTGCCCTGGTTGGTGAGATGCTCGGTCTCCTGATCAACGGTATCGCCGCGGAGAGGTTCGGATACAGGAAGACCATGCTCGTCTCCCTGGCCATGGTCGTGGCATTCATCTTCATTGTCTTTTTTGCTCAGAACGCGACTACCCTCGTCGTCGGCCAGATCCTTTGCGGAATTCCCTGGGGTAAGTTCGAAATTTGGTTAGAGTGTGCTCCAAACTGACTGGGGTCACAGGCGTCTTTCAAACCATTACCACCACTTATGCTGCCGAAGTCTGCCCCGTTGCTCTGCGCGCTTACTTGTGCACGTACATAAATATGTGTTGGGTATGTTCCACCAATCGCCAGATGGATGGTCATGACTAACAGACGGCAGGTCCTGGGCCAACTGCTCGCCTCGTCGGTGCTCCGCGGGATGTTGAGTCGCACGGACAAGTGGGGCTACAAGATTCCTTTCGCTCTGCAATGGATTTGGCCGATTCCCATCGCCATTGGTGTCATTTTCGCGCCCGAATCTCCATGGTGGTTGGTCCGCAAGGAGCGCATCGAAGACGCGAAGAAGGCACTGATCCGCCTCACGAACCCTGAAAACGACACGCACTTCAACGCCGACGAAACCGTCAGCATGATGCAGCACACCAACGAGCTCGAGAAGGCGCATTCGGTCGGCACATCATACAAGGACTGCTTCACAAAGACGGACTTGCGGCGCACCGAGGTGGTCTGCTTTACCTGGGCAATCCAAACGCTCTGTGGTGCCACGTCCTTCATGGGCTTCTCGACGTACTTCTACAAGGCAGCGGGCATGCCAGAGGAGCACGCCTTCACCATGTCCATGGCCCAGTACGCACTTGGCGCCATTGGCACCATCTGCTCGTGGTGTCTGATGAGCTGGTTCGGGCGGCGCACCCTCTACCTCAGTGGCCAGGCCATCATGTGCGCTCTACTCACCATCATCGGCTGCCTCGGGTTTATCTCGCGTGGCAACGCCGCCGCGCAGTGGGCCATCGGCTCGATGCTGCTGCTCTTCACCTTCACGTACGACGCCACTGTGGGCCCCGTCTGCTACAGTCTCGTCTCGGAGCTGAGCTCCAGCCGGCTGCGCGCCAAGACGGTCGTCCTCGCGCGCATCCTCTACAACATCACCGGCGTCGTAGCCAACACCCTCACCCCCCGCATGCTGAACCCGTCGGCGTGGAACTGGGGGGCCAAGGCGGGCTTCTTCTGGGCTGGCTCGTCCCTGCTCTGCGCGCTGTGGACGTACTGGCGGTTGCCTGAGCCCAAGGGCCGTACCTACGGCGAGCTGGACGTGCTGTTTGCGAAGAAGGTGCCGGCCCGCAAGTTCAAGAGCACCGTGGTCGACCAGTTTGCGGGGGCGGCCATGTCGCGGAGAAGTGAGTCGGTTGATAAGCAGGATGTGCAGGTCAAGATCGAGAAGGTGGAGCATGCATGAAGTAGACCATGTTTAACGAAATGAGCTGATGGCATGATTTGACGAAACTTGCATCCTATTCTCCGCTGTTGTTATAGATTCGCTGCCGTTTTAAGTGGCTGGTTACTTGGAAGTTGCCGCCCGGGCCGGGGCTCGATTGGTAGTCAGCACCGACATATTGAGCAGGGAGTTTACTTCACATGACAATTGTAAAAAATCCTCCAGGAAGCGATCATGAGACGAGTGATTTTCCTTGTGCAGAAAGTATCTTCCAATGCGCAAGGCACAGCCGAGGCGTTGCCACAGCGGGCTAGCGGCATCCCCAGAAGGGCGCGCCGAGGATGACGCGCGCTATTTATTAAGCCCCAACCTTTAGTCTGGCCTCTACACACGCCTCCCGTTCCCGCAACCTGCCCCACATGTCCATGCATCCCCCATGGATATCCAGGCGGTTGTGAATCAACGCCGCTCAGCCCGCGCCTGTGACGCCTGCAGACGCCGCAAGGTCCGCTGCAACGGCGAGCAACGATGCCAGCAATGCAGTCACCTCAACCTCAAATGCGTCTACTCCTCAAACACCCGCGGCTCCTCCAGGAAGAACGCCGTCGGCCGCGGTCAGGTCATCCACGCCTACAGGAAGAGTACCACCAAGTCTCAGGTCCCCAACGCCCCCATCCAGGTGGCTCCAGCTCCGACTTCTCTCAGTCCAACCTCTGCTACCTCCTTGGCCATAGCCCAGCCGTCTGCCTCGGGGCACCTTGACCCCCAATTCTTCCTGGACCTCATCCCCGAGTACATGTCAGATGTCTATCCCGTCAACCCCGTCATCACCGAAGCTGAGATCCGAGCCTGCGTCCAGCGCATGGACACGGACAAGGAAGCCCTGGCCTTCCTGTACATCTACGCCGGCGTCACCATCAACCTCGCCCGCGTCGACTTCCTGCAGTGTATGTCGGGCATCCGAGAGCAGATTGCCACCCTGGTCGAGCGGTGTTTCGAAGAGCGTCCCCGACTGTCGCTGACGACCCAGCCCACCCCGCTGCGAGTCATGACCAGCATCTTCACCGAGATGTGCCTCATGGGCCTCCAAAAAACCGAGCTCGCCCTGCTGCACCTCCGCGAAGCCCAGTCCCTGATGAAGATGGTGCACGTCGACGACGCCGACGCCATGGCCGCCCTCAACCTCACCGACCGCGCCCAATGGGAGCGCGCCTACTGGGAGTGCTTCATCCACGAGCGCTTCTCCGCCCTCACCGACTGGGAGCCCGTCATGCTCGACCCGCTCCCCAGCATGCCCACCCACGACCCGTCCATCCCCGCGTCCATCCAACGCGGCTGGACCTACCTCATCCAGACCTTCCTGCTCATCGACCGCAAGTTCGTCGGCTTCTGGCGCGGCGACCGCCTGCAGATCCCGTCCGAGTGGATCAACAGCAAGCACCGACAGCTCGAGGACGAGCACTGGCAGGTCGAGATCCCCATCCTGCCCGCCATGCAGCAGGCCGACATCCTCATCACCCGCCAGTGGCTGCGCACCATGCTGTGGCAGATGGCCATCTCCAGCATGCTGCTCACCATCGACCCGGAGTCGGAGCTGTCGCTCACCATGCCGCTGCGGCTTTCGAGTGAGCTGCGCCTGTGCATCACGCAGCTCTCGCCCCAGGCGGTGGGCATTCACGGGAGTGGCATCCTGCACAAGCTGTTCGAGATCACGAACTCGATTCTGGACGTCATTATCAACTTGACGCAGGCGCCGACGGAGGATACGTTGCAGCGCGTCAACGACATTCTGTTCTTGAAGACGTTTCTGTTTTCGTTCCCGCGCATCGATCCGAAGCATAAGCGCATTTTGAATCAGAAGTTTGAGAAGATCAAGGAGCTCTATCCGGGCATGGAGGAGATTCAGATGCTGGTGGCGTCGCCGTTGAGCACGACGGCGTCGGCGGGCTGGGAGTAGGTGATGGCGGCCGTTCAATCTGTTTTTGTATTCTTGTGGGGTGGTCAAAAGGTTTAGGGTTATGATACACACGTAGCAGCCGAAGCAATCTACCGGCAACGTTTTTTATGAATCTTTAACTTGTATGTGATGTGAGTTCGCATCTGAATGGATGCTTCAACGCTCGAGGTGAAGATGCTGCGCTGTATGTATGTACTGCTTCTCGTCGGGTACGCCACGCGTGATACATTCGGATACACTCTCCAGCCGGATCTCTTGTCAAAGGAGAAAATGAGAAAGCAGTCTTCCAAAAAGTCAGAAGCGCGCCCTTCGTCCCCCTCTCTCACCTGTTACAACAAAGGAGAGGTTTATAGTGGCTGGTAGAAAAGCACAGCAGCAACAATTGCGGAAGCAGGATGTTCGTCCTACCCTACGAACTGGATCACTGCGATGGAAAACTCACTCGGCACACTGCGGTGGTCTTTCTCAGCATAGTCTTTAGCCAAGATGGAACCTACACGGTTTTTGTAGATGATGCTATATACTGCTGCCGACGTTTGCTTTCCCGTGCCTGCCTGCATACCTTTCTTCAGCATGCGCACGGGTAACCTTCGTTGTTGCTTCTCTTTGTTACTACTCATTGTGGCTGTTATACCATGGAAACCGCTGTGTTAGTGCGCCGCCTCTGCATTCACGAAAGCGGGCGAATAAAAGCGTCATTGCACACTTCATCGCAACTTGATTGGTGAATTTTGTGCATAAGCGAGCCTGTGAAAACAGAATGTGTTGATTGACACTCGTGGCCAAAGTTTGGTCCGAAAATCTTCGCTCCAGGGCTAGATGAGCACGGCTTCGTGCTGGGATGGAGTGCTCGGTTTCGTGGAGGGCGCCGGTGGAGGCGTTTTGCGGGAGGAGCGTGTAAGTCGAGTCACTACCACCACTAGCACCACCAACAGTTCCCCCCCAGTTCCGCCCCTACCACCACCGTCGCCAGTTCCCCCCAAGTTCCGCCGCCGCCGCCGCCACCCCCACCAGCATCAGCAGCAGCAGCAGCAGTTCCGCCAGTTCCCCCCTAGTCCCGCCCCAACAGCAGCAGCAGCAACAGCAGCAGTTCCCCTAGTCCCGCCGCAGCCATCACCACCACCCGCAGTCCCCCCAGTCTCCCCCAGTCCTCCCAGTCCCCCCAGTCGATGTTGGGTAAGGAGACCGGCGCAAACGTGTGTGATTAGGTGGATCTACTCACAAGCAAACTAGACGACTCTGGGAGACGTTCAAAAATCCGGATTTGATGGACGAGCATGACTGGATCTACTCAGCTACGCTAAGTGGAAACCATTGGGCAATGAGGAGGATCTCATATGCGAGTAAGGTGGTAAGACACTAACTCAAGGTCCCACCGTTTTCTCCTAATATCTCTCCTGGTTTGGGCGAGCCGTGAGGTTTCCGCCCCACTTAGATCCTGCTTCTCTCAGCCCCAAGCCTTCTCAGCTTATACGTAATAGATGTTGAATGCCATCGGCTGCAGAAAGGTTCCGGTGCGTGTTAGTCTCATTCTCGACTGTTTTCAGTAAGGATTGGCAGTGCCATCGGCATCCGTTGATTTTTACCGGCATTCACGCCCTCACATATACACGGTATCGAATAGCAATGCAATCTGCCAGCTCTGGTCTGTTTCTGGATTCACTCCCTTTCAAGCTCGATAAAATGTTCGGCGATAACTCAAGATGCCGGCGTCTGCGAGTGATGAGGCAAGTCCAAATAAGGTATCTTGGCAGGAGAAAATACGAGAAAGTGGGTATCACGCTTACCATAGGTACGGGAGACTTTGGAGACGTAACTGAGTGCGCTCTAAGTGGTCAGGTCTTGGGTCCACTCATCCTACCCCGCACTTCAGCATGTGGCTGATAGTGAGAGATACGGAGGCCTTTCCGTGCAGCTATTGGTAGCCCCCATGCAAGGGTCTGCTGACGCGTTGCCCTCACACGTGCAAGACGAGCTAAGCAGTCCATAAAAAACCAACGGTACTTTGTTGGCAAGTCCTTTCTTAAACTCGACTTGAACATTCGTGCTGGCTTCCGAGGCTTCTAGAACCGATCAGACAGAGTATATGAAACTGTTTCGCTAGAGGTCGAGCGGTTCTACCTGCTCGATTTCGCGGCGGGAGTTTTTCTTTAACCGGCTGTGCCTTTTCTCAGAATAGGTGCTCTTCATGAATAAATCTCAATGATGCTCAGCAGTATTTATGTATAATGATGTATGGCGTTTACATCGATATCCTGGCTTAGAATCCGACACTTTATCTATCTCCACGAGCGCATGCATCCCCGGAGAGGCCAAAACGGAACGCCCAGTGTCCTTTAATGCACGCATGCTCGGAGAGGGGCCAAACCAGAACGCCCAGTGTCCTTGGTGTCAAGTACCTTCTTCATGGAATGGCTTCAGTGACTCGGCAATCCGCAATACCGTTCCACTGCAAAAGGTTGTAGTAACTGAACAAATCGCTGTTTTTAAGAGGCCCTACGCCTACACAGTCAACGGGCATGTGCAGCTCCAACAGCCGATCTGGTGCGTCACTTGCCATTGTCCAAACAGACCAACCAACCACGAACCACTGTTTCTTGTACAGCATGCACGAGGCCCCCCAGATCGCACCGGCGTAAGCGATGGGCCACACATGCCAGCCCCGTTCACCGGCTGAGAGCCCACCCGTCACCGTGCAAGTGCAGGGATCCTCACGTGCCTGATCAACGATCTGGCACATGAGCCAGGCTCTGATCCCTCTCTGCCGAATGTACGGGGCATAAAAAGCGTCCGTGGCATGGCATCTTCACTCCATGGTTCAGCAACAGAAAGTGCGCCGATCCTTGGTCAACTACTACTGTGGTGGATGTGGAAGGTTGATTCTAAGACTATACTGCAGTGGGGTGTGCCCGGCTGCACTGGGACACGAGAAACTCGACCCCTGGTGGGTCTCTTAGCACTGCAGCCCATCAGAAGGCCAACGTGATGTTAATCATCGAACTTGAGGAATGACGATACTTGGCATATGGTGAAGATGTAGAGATTGACGAAGTTCGTAACAGAAGAGGCTTTGGAGTCTCAGCACCCCCACAAAGGGAGACCGTTTCGAAGGAATTCCCGACCACGACCAGTAGGCAGTAAAGGCATCGCAGGAGTGGTGGCATCCATTGCAACCCGAAGTACAAGAAGCATGAAGATATCGTGGCTGCGAGAAGGACCGATATAAAAGCAAAGTACGAAGCAGGTCAGGCCCCCATCACACCACCCAAAAACAGCCGAATCCGGCACAAGAACCCCACGGGATCAATTTCCAGTTGCAGCAAGTGCGGATACAGGCACGCCTCCATCTCACCTATAGAGAGTCAGGTACGTATCCACCGCCAATCTCTCATTCGTCAGCCGCTCCATCAGGTCATCCCACCCGCACGTATAACAAATCTCACATCACTCGCCACCCACATCCTTCTCGCCTCCCCACTCCGCGTTGGCAAAAAGAATAAAACTCTAAAATTATCTCTAATCCCTCTACAACCCCCTTCTACAAATTCGCCCTCCCCACCTCCTCCCCAAACACCCTCCTCGCCTCCACCAACTCTCCCTCCAAATCCTCCTCCCAAATCCACGCCATCCTCCTCTCCAAATTCGCCGCAATCTTCCCGACATCATCCTCGCACCCGTCCAGCTCGAAATCGTACAGCCTGCCCGCCTCGTTGCTCGTCGTCACCAGCTTATGCGTCCGCTCCATGCGCACCTTCTCAAACGCGTTGAAGGCGCCCTGCAGCTCCCGCGGCTCCCGCGCGCCCGCCACCAGCGCCGCCATCAGCCACGCGTCCTCGACCGCCATGCCCGCGCCGGACCCTTGGTGCGGGGTGGTGGCGTGGGCGGCGTCGCCAATCAGGCAGATGCGGTCGCGCGTGTAGCGGGCGGCGGGGGGGTGTTCGAAGAGGGCCCAGATGTCGGTTTTTTGCATGAGCGACATGATGTCTTTGACGTGCGTGGACCAGCCGGCGAAGTCGGCGTAGAGGGCGTCTTTTGTGGTGGGGATGACCCAGTTTGGGTTGTCCCAGGTGGGGCTGGAGGCGAAGGCGACGACTGCGAGGGGTTAGTGGGTTGGGTTTTGCGGAGTGGGGGATGGGGGAGGAAGTACCGTTCATGGTGGCGCCGTGCTCGATGGGGAAGGTCAGCACGTGGCCGTGGTAACCCAGGTACATCTGGCTGTTGCGGGCCAGCTCGTCGCCCAGCAGCTCGGCGGCCTTGTCCATGGGGATGAGGCCGCGGTAGGCGTACTTGCCGCTGAAGCGGGCCTTTGCGGCGGGGTCGTCGTCGCCGAGGACGATCTGGCGGGTGCGGCTCTTGATGCCGTCGCAGCCGATGACGGCGCTGTGCACGGCGGAGGTGCCGTCGAGGAACTTCAGCTTGACGTTGCCGTCGGCGAGGGTCTCGATCTGGTCGAGGCGCTTGCCAAAGTGGGCGACGTCGTCGGGGACCAGCTTGACCATCTCGTCGAGGAAGTGGGCGCGGTGCACGGCGGCCTGGCCCGAGGGCGTGGACAGCGAGTGGATCAGCTTGCCCTGCTCTGTGTCGGCGTGTTGGTTGCCCTCGCCGGCCTTGTGGGCCATGCCGCGGCGGAAGTCGAACCAGATCTGCTTCTTGCTGTCCCACTGGTTGAATGTGGCGACCTTCTCGAAGCCCTGGCGCACCTCGGGGGCGATGAGCGACATGGCGCGAGCAGCGTTGGCGCCGAAGGCCACGCCGGCCCCGATCTCGCCGAATGCGTGTGCCGACTCATACAGGGTGACGCGGACGTTTTGGCGCAGGAGGCCGATTGTGAGGGTGAGGCCGGCGATGCCGCCGCCGACGACGGCAATGTCGAAGTTGCGGTCGGTGGACATGGTGCTGTTAGGGTGGGAGGAGGAGGGGGTAGAAAGGGAGTGCTCGGGCGGAGGAGGAAGAGGGATGGAGGATGTGGGGTATCTCTGGTGTTTGGCGAATTGCGGGTAGCAGAGACGGCAAGGCGGTGTTAAATAGCACAGCGCCAGAGGGAGCCATGATGGAAGCTTCGTACGAGGAGCGAGGGATAGCGACGAGCTCGGTCATTGCTTTTGGCAGTGTTGTGGTAGGTTCGTCGGATGAGGGCCGCGGGTATGGGGTATAGGGCGGTGCTCCCTGCCCGATGACGACGATGAGTGCATTGAGCTCGCGCGCGCTCTTCGGCCGGCGGGTATTATCGCGCAAAGAACAGTGGCATTGCTGTGGGTCTTGGGAGATGGGTGCGAGAGCATTGGTGGAGCAGGGCGACATTCAATGTTTTTGGGTGCTTATTATTGTCGACGCTCTCCTTCGTCTGTCGGATCCCGCACTCGGCCCGCCAGACGTCATTACCAGAGGTCCCCGCTGCACGTGATGAGACGCCAAGCCCTCTCCGCCGTGGTTCTCCAGATCCCGTTCGTTCCGCTAGCGGCCGAGGCACGACATGTGGGATGATGACGGCGATCGCCTGGGGCTCCCGACGTTCGCGGGGTCAACACCAACTACCTACACCTTCTGCCCTTTCAACTGTCGCTACGGCTTGACCCATCCTCCGAGCTCTCCACCTCCTTCCGTCCATCTCTGCCATCCCGACACGCAATCATCGACGAAACGTTCCCCATCCCGCACCGACACCCCCACTCTCCGTTTCCTGCCCCGTTCACGCCCTGAAGTCGTTGCCTTTGACGTCTACTCCTTTATTTCGGACAAGCTTCATCGAAGCTTTTCGGATATTGCAGATCGTCGCTCGTACGAGCTCATCATCCCCACCGAAGTCCTCTCTCGGGCCCTAAACTCCGATCTGACTCACCCTTACGTCGCTTTGTGCTACCATGGGCGACATCCGAGCCTCGGACAATGATACTGTGCAGCCCGCACCCGCAGGAGGCGAAGTAGTCGAAAATGAAGTTACCATTTTGGTCACGGGCTTTGGTGTGAGTTTCTTCATGCTTATCTCTCAATTGCACCCTCTTTTTCCTTGCAACTCAATCCCTACCACCATGCTCTTCTACTCAGAGAGCTCAACCCCGTCAAACTCCACAAATCCATTCCATCCCGACCTCCTCCACAACATCATCCGACCCCACCCCTCCATAATCCCCCACCAGCTAACCCCCCGGGTCCCTCTCCCGCCACCACGAACAGCCCTTCCTCCAACAATTCCCCATCAACCCCTCGCACGAAATCACCCGCCTCCTCCCCCCAACCCTCACCCTCCCTCCACCCCGTCACTCCCCCACCTCGAAGCCCACCACCATCCGCCTCCTCACCCACCCCACCCCCCTAAAAGTCGCCTACCACCCCACCGCCACCCTCCTCCCCACCCTCCTCTCCACCCACACCCCCGACCTCGTCCTCCACCTCGGCCTCGCAGCGGGACGCTCCTACTTCGCCGCCGAGAAGTCCTCCGCCCGCCTCGGCTACGCCCGCAACCCCGACGTCGACGGCCGCCGCTGGGACGCTGCTGACAGCGACCGCGCGTGGGCAGGGTGCCCCGACAGCCTGGAGACGGGGCTGGGGTTCGAGGGCGTGTGGGAGCGGTGGCGGACGGGGTGTGAGGGCGTGGAGGGGGTGAGCGGGTGGGGGGTAGCGGGGAGGGTGCGCAGGGGGGCGGGGAGGGGGGTCGAGGGGAGGGAGGAGGATGTGGTGGAGGCGAAGAAGAGGGAGGTGGTGGAGATTCGGCCGAGCGATGATGTGGGCTGCTTTTTGTGTGGGTTTATCTACTACACGACGTTGGCGTGGTGGTGGGCGAGGGAGAAGGAGGGAGAGGGCGGGCCGGTGGAGAGGCCGGTGCTGTTTTTGCATGTGCCGGCTTGTCCGGAGGAGGGGGATGTGGAGAGGGGGAGGGATATTACGGTTGAGCTGATCAAGGCCATGGTGGGGGCTTGGGTGGCGCAGAAGGAGAGGGCGGAGGCGGTGAAGGCGGCGGAGGAAGGGAGGTAGAGTGAGAGGGCTTGATTGGTTGTTGGTTTGTTTGTTTTTCCTTTTCTCGTTGTGAATTCTTTGTGTGTTATGTGTTTATTCACTCTGATCTCGGAATTCCATCTGTTGATATTGAGTTCTGGAAAGCACCCTCGTAGATCCAAGAGTGGAAGCGCGTCGATGTTGCAGGAAGTGAGATTGGAAAGCGGAAGAGTGGAACATGCGGCTTCAAAGAGGGCTCCCAGACAGCTTCTTCGATCTGCGCCCTCAATCACCTTGGAAGGGATAGAACGATTGAACTCGATACCAAGCCCCGAGACAAGGACGGATAAAAAGCGCTCCTAGGGAGTAGCCCTGGCTGCAATTACTAGGTCTCGCTCGGATTATTTGCGCCTAATGAATAGGAAAAGGACCTGACATTCGCCTACCCTTATGCACCTCCTAGGTCGAAAGGCATCTTCGTAGAACCAACAACGTTCTCTTCGATCTACGCACTCCTTCAGCGCCCAATCCCATCGTATCGCAGAACACATTTGTCGCGTCAGATCACGACCGTTTATTGATTGCCCAGGATCTTACTAGCAGCGAATATAGCCATCATTTCTTAATAATGATGGGAAGCAGCATTGTATCCCATCTAGCACCGACAGCATTATATACCGGCACTGAGGGGCCAAATCTATGCGAATACCCATGCACTAGAGCCCCACTGGGGTGGGGTGGTGGTTCTTGTGCTAATTCCAGCACCAGTGGCACTCTGCGTTTTGCTTCAAGACTCAGTGAGTTTGCGGTGGGAGCTTGAAGCTGAAGATTGAATGCAGGAAAAATTTTCTCTTGAACACCCTTCCAGAGCAGTCTACAAGGGTCCCGTGTCATCTGCAGTTGAGATGATGCAACAGTGGTGCTGGTAAGCACACTAATGGTCTCCCAACATATGACTTTCTTGCTTGTAATGCTTTAGGCAGTGCCATCCCAGGAAGAAGGCTGCCTTTTCAGATCCCATTCTCTAGTCAGTAGAGTAGCTTTCAGACATTCATTTCATTCAAACACTAAGCCTATCAGTTTTCCATACAACCCACTCTACGTCGACCCCGAGTTATCCGCACACGAAAACGCCGATCCTGCAAGACCACATCGTTAGCAACCACTTGGACAACGTCTCCCAGTGCACGCGAGAGAAGGAGTAGAGGTAGTTCTCTCGCACTCACCGATCAAGCCGCTCGCATAGGCATCAATAATCTGCTGCACAACCGCATACGTCCCCCCCACCAAAAAGAACAAGCCCAACGCGACCAAAAACCAATGAAACCAATACCACGCCACCTGCCCCCCACCCCCCCTCCTCCACTCCCCATGATCATACAACCACAACCACCCGGGCAACGCAATCGCCAACGGCGCAAAACACACCGTCCCCGTCAACGCCAGCAGATAATTAAAAATCGGAATGCTCATCGCCAGCACAAAACTCAACGCCCCCAACCCGCCCACAACCCCCAACCACGTCCCCCAATGCACCATCGTCTCCGCCTGCAGATGCCTGCTCCCCCTCAGCGCGCGCACAAAGACATACTTGGCCGCAACGTGCAGGTACAAGCACGCCGACACGACCAACCCCACAATCCCCACGCCGTACGCCACCTTCTTGACGACCGGGCCCGCCGACCCCAGCGACGGCGACGCCACCCACGCCCCGCAGTACCGATACACGACGAGCGAAAACGCCAGGTACGCGCCCGTCACGAACCCCATGCACACATACAACGCCTTCTTAAAATCCCCCGGCCTCCGCATCTCGGAAATCACCGGCAGAAACGCGCTGGTCCCGGCAGACGAGACGAAGATGGTGGCCGAGGCGCCCATGCCGGCGACGAAGGACGGGTGCGCGAGCGCGTGGTAGCCCAGCTCGTAGGGCCCGGTTTGCGGCGCGGCGGCGGGGCGGGAGAGGGTGGTGACGGCGACGACGACGATGAGCACGGCGGCGAAGATGGAGGCGAAGCCGGCCCAGGTGAGCCAGGCGACTTTTTCGAACTTGCGGACTGAGGCGGCGAGGATGATGGCGGCGGTGGCGGTGAGGGCGAAGTGGGTGGTGCACAGGGCGTGGGTGGAGAGGGCGTTGAGGCCGGTGGCGACGCCGATGATGCCGGAGCCGGTGCAGAGGACGTAGCTGTTGGGGATTGTTAGGATGGGGTGGGGAGGGGAGGGGAGAAGAGACGGACGCGACGATGAAGAGGAAGCCGGTGGTTTCGCGGAGGATGGGGCCGCCGACGTGCTCGGCCATGTCGGCGATGGAGTGGCAGTGGGCGTGGGCGTTGCGGAAGTTGCCTTGGATGACGGCCGTGTAGGTGTTTAGGGCGCCCCAGCCGATGACTGAGAGGGCGCCGCCGACGGCGCCGAGGCTGTACATGGCGGTTGGGATGGAGAGGACGCCGGTGGCGAAGATGATCTTGAGGAAGATGACGGTCGCTTTGACCTGGATGCAGGTGGACAAGGGCTGTCAGTGGACTGGTTTTGGGGGAGAGAAGTGAGGGAAGCTCACCCATCCAACGGTTCGGAAATCGACGCCATCTTTGGTCTTCTTGAACACCTCGAAGTTCTCCGCCTCCGGATCCAGCACGATGGCCTCTGAGTCTCCAACGCCATGGTCGGGTGGCGTCTGCGCGATGTCGAGGCTCGACTTCTTCTCCGACATGGTGGGTGGCGAAGGATGAGGAAGAAGAAGAAGGGGACAAAAGGATTGACGGTGTTTAAAACGAGGCAGCAAGCAGGAGAGTGAGATAGGAAAGTTTAGGAATCTGAGAGTTGCATGCGCGATGACAACACCAGAGATGTATATAGTACCGGCGATAGTGCAGATAAGCGACTATCTTTTCCCGTCTTCTCTCCCTCTATCCCACTTTCGGTATCTTAGCCATGAAGACGCAGCGGGGTGTGCGGAGACACCGAGGTTCTTATCTCTGCAATGTAATCTGTAGTCATGCCAATGGAGTTCTGCAAAGATATGGCGGGGAGCTGCTGTTCTGTGCCGATGTGCCGGTCGTTGACACATACAGGCCTGGGATTTCGTTGCTCATCTCCTGCATTGGGAGCGGACTGAATAAAGCTCGCGCTAAGGCGTGAATATCCGAGCCAAACGAGCTAGAACTCCCGATGAGTTCAATCCAATTACCCGTAATTACAGTATGGACGTGGAAGTGAGAGGTTGAGTTTGACTTTTTGTGGGGGAACCGAGAGCGACCGTGTCGCTTCTTCCCCGCCGTCAACACCACCACATCTCCTTTTCCCAGCCCTCTTCGCCGATTTGTAGCGAGCTCAGCCTCGGTACATGATAAGCCAGGTGCGTACCTGTGCGTACCTCAGGTCCGACGGAGCATATACATATCCATGTTGCCGGACTCGTCGGGTGCGAATGCAGCGGAAATACTACCACGGAACCAATAGAGCCTCGGCTGGGTTGCTTCGGAACACTCCGAGGGCGAGGATACCCAAAGATGCAAAATAGGCGACGTGGTAATAAACTTTAACGTCTGCGTTGGCTAAACAACGCAGGCTTTAGCCTGTAGCAATCGGCTTGACTTGTACGTATGTACATACAAATACTGGGGAGTACTGGGTTGGACTGGATAGCGTTTAATAGGACGCAGAGGGGCTCAGGGGGACTCGGGGGGGCTGTGGGTGATGGTGGTGGTGGTAGTCGCGGCGGCGGCGGCGGCGGCGGAGGAGGTGGTGGTAGAGGCGGAACTGGGGGGGACTAGTGGTGGTGGTAGCGGCGGAACTAGAGTGAGAACTGCTGCTGCTGCTGCTGGTGCTGATGGTGGTGGTGGTGGTGGTGGTAGTGGCGGAGGCAGCGGCGGAACTAGGGGGTGAACTGCTGGTGGCGGCGGCGGCAGAGGGGGCGGCAGAGGCGGCGGCAGAGGTGGAACTGGGGGCAACTGGCGGCGGCGGTGGTGGTGCGGGGATTGGCGAGAGGGGAATGGACAGCTTAACTCGTAATGCAGATCCCATATGATGTTTACCTGTTGTTATTGAATCCAAAAACTCCTTAAAAAGCAAACAACGTGTCCTTCAAATGATGAGTGTAGCCCTCTTCGTCAGGGGTACGTCTGATTTCAACCGTCGAAAACAATCTCGACACCTCCACTGCAGAAGGAATCTTCCCCATCCTTCAGAGGCCCAACGTGAATCTTCCGGAAAGGGGGCTTCCCGATCCTGATCTGCCTCAGCCCAGGGAATGCAATTTGCTTCTGGCGAACAATATCCCGGACCCAGGCTTGGTCGAGGAGCGCGTCGCGGTTGAAAGGCCGCCTCGCCCGCCTGAGCCCCCGCCACCAGGTTTCGGGGGATGTTGAGTAGTAAATCTGCAGAACATGTTGCTCGTAGTAAGCAAATCAGCCTTTGGGGATGCGGAGATCGGGCTTTTACCTCAAGCGTTTCCAGCGTGCGTGGTAGCAAGTGGGATATCGGATCGACCCAGCCGTTGCTGAAGAAACAGCAGTCATGTACCCGAACTTTGCGGAGCGCGGTGAATGGCGATAGATCCAGTCGACTCCCGTCGAACCCCATCAAGTATCCGGAAGACACAGGGCTCAGATCCAGCTCTTCAAGCGTTCCGTAAACCCGCTTCAACGCTCGCCCGGCACGAGAGGGCTCGCAACGTCTGGCATCGACGGGATCCGGTGACCTTGGAATGCTGGTGGCGAGTTTGCGAACGCCCGCAGCCATCTCCAATATGGCGTCGAGCTGTACATCCGTGAGGACGGCGTCTTTGAGGTCCAGCACCGACAGCGGCGACGTGCGAGAAGAGCCGTTGGGCGAGACAGTCAGCGGGTCATGCGCTTCGGGAAGCGCGCCCTCCTCCCCTTCCGGCCCTGGCTTGCAGAGCAGCAGGCATTCATCTGCCTTCAGACGCAGCGGGGCCGTCACCGAGTCGACGTTGCCCCGACAGATAAACCCCAAGAGATCACCAGCAGCGATCGAGACTTGTCTCAAATGCAGTTGGCGAAGGTTGGGGAAGCGGCTTGGCTTGATAAGTGGACCCAGATCGCCTGCACGGCAGCAGGTGGCCGTGCGGTCTATCATGCGGTGTTCTTCGAGACGCAGAGCGTTCAGGTTGCTGAAACGGTTCTCAAGCAGGAGATCTACGATGATGCTGAAAGCCTCGTTTCGGTCCTGGGACCAGCGGAAATCAATGCTGCGGACGTAGGAAACGAGCTGCAGGCCTCTCGCCCGTGGGATGCGGTCAAGCGTTATTCTAGGATAATGACGATTGATCCATAGGCTCTCATCGCCCAGTACGGATTGAAGAAGTTCTATTGTCAACTCGGGCGCATTTGGTGCCAAGGTAAGATGTCGGAAGATGAACGGGCTGACGATGGCAGCGAAGAAGCGGCACGTCAGCGCGAGGGCACATAGGTGTCCTTTGTTAACATGTTCAGAATAGCGGTCGGACGGAGGCGTCAGATAGGACAGGACTTCGTGGAGAACATCCTCGTTCAAGTCCGTCAGAAGGAGCGGCATTTGGAGTCGGAATGTGATTGATTGATCTACAGCAGTTAGTGCTGGTGAGCGTCTACAGTTGTACGGAGCAGTGTTGTTGCAGCAGAGTTTTTTGCAGCAAGGACGAAGGTTGCAGCCTAGGCAACTACGCGGGTCTATTTTTGGCCTGAGTCACGCCGCATGATGCCTGAGTAAGCCGACCGACCATCATCCTTCCGCAACATGTGTTGAAGCGAATACGGAGGCGGTGTACCGTTGGGTAATTATGCGGCGCCGTGTTGCAAAGGAACTCGCAACTCCATCTCTTTCATGTCGATCTTTCAATTCTGCTGATATATACATCGTGATAACGTCGGATAGAACTGCTTCCGCGTGATCATACATTCAGGCGCCTAAAGAAGCCAGCAGCCACCACGTCAATCATTACAGCCCAGCGAACACACCGCGGCACTTACTACATAATCCTCACGTATACCATGTCACAGGCGGCACCTCATCCAGCAACACCCACCTCCCCAACTCCCTCCTCTTCCACGCCACCGGATCATGCAACGTATGCGTCCTGACATCCCTCCAGAACCGATCCAACCCCACCTCCGCCGCCGTCGCCCTCGCCCCCGTCACCTCAAACACGCCCCCCGTGACCCCCAGCGCCGCCTCTGTCGTCACCACCTTGACGCTAGCCACCAGCTCCGCAAACTCGCCGCGCTGGCGCGCCGTCAGCTCGTACCGGTTGTCCCGGGGGACGTGGTGGTTGTAGGCCGCGTACAGCTGCGCGGCCGCCACCCCCACGCGGTCCGCCAGCGCTTCGGCGGCGGCGAGCGTGGCGTGGAAGCTGCCGTAGCGCTCGAGGATGGGGAACTCGTCAAGGGGCGTGGCTTTGGGGTCGCCGCCGTAGGGCCAGGCGCGCGTGGTGGTGCGGGTGTAGTGGGCGGCCTGGGCGAGGGCGCCCTGGGCGATGCCGAGGTAGAAGTTGGAGAAGACGAGTTGGATGCTGTTCTGTCGTGTTAGCATTGTGGGGGGGTTGGGGAGGTTTTTTTGGGGGGATGGTGGGCAAAACGTACGTGGGAAGCAGCAGCGTGGCGAAGGGGATATGGAGGACGGCCGGGTCGGGCCTCCTGGTGCGCAAGTCCCAGCCCAGCGCGTCGCTCCACGGCACGACGACGTGGTCGATGGCGACGCTGCCCGACTCGGTGAGACGCAGGCCCACGTTGTCCCAGTTGTGGGCGAACTGGATGCCGGGCTGCTGCGTACGCACGACGGTGAAAACATGGTCCGAGGTGCCCGCGACCACGCCCTCGAGCACCGTCAGGTCCGACACGACGCCGCCCGTGTTGAAGTTCTTGACGCCGTTGAAGATGAGGTTGTCGCCTGAGGGGGTGGCCGTCAGGTCGTTGTCGCGCGGGTTGACGGCTCCACCGAGGAACAGGTTGTTGCTGATGATGTACTCCTGCAGCGCCTCGGCCTGCTCGGCGGTCCCGACGATGTTGGCCGTCGTCGACCAGAGGAGGTGGTAGCCCAGCAGCATGCCTATGGAGCTGCATGTGGCCATCGCTCGTCAGCTCTCGCTCTCCACCACGCCGCAACAGGGGAAGAACTCACCCATCGCTCTTCGCAATCTCCCGAATGACCTTGTACCCAACATCCCAAGGCTGCCCTCCACCGCCGTACTTCACAGCCCCCATGATCTTCAGCAGTCCCGAGTGCTTCAGGAGCGCCACCTCGGCGCGCGGCGTCTTGTTCTCGCGATCGCGCTTGACCACGTCCAGCGCCAGCACGTCCTTGACCTCGGCCGCGCGCTCGAACCACTCATTGACCGTGGACGGCAGCTTCACCCACTTGAAGCGGTACTGCTCGTAGACGGCGGGGTCCGTGGCCGGGTGTGACGCGTGGCTGCTGCCGTTGGCCGCGCTGCGGGTCGAGCCGTTGGTCGAAGCCATGGTGGGGATTTCGCGAAGTGTGAATGAGACTTGTAGAGACGATGGAGATGGGACGAAAGCTCAATTGATGCTCAATTGACGTGCAATTGGTAGACAACGCGTAGACAATGGGGAGAAGGACGAGGGAGAAGGACGAAGGAGAAGGAGGAAAAAAGCTGCCAGCAGATCAACAGGCAGCAAGCAAGCTATATCCACCAGGTCGGCGGGTCCAGGAGCCGCGGTGGAGCAGCATGCAGCGCATGTCGCGATTCCATCCAAGCATTGCGTTCCGTGCAGGCGGGGGTGTGGGCGATCTGCGAACGTCTCACGTCAAAGCCCCTCTTTTGCTTCTTTGATTCTCGTTCGACTCCCCCCGCCATGGATACGAATGATGAAAGGGTCTGGCGCCAGAGGGTGAGAGTCATTCGGATTCCGGTTGATGGTTGTCGTGCTGCATGTCGCAATCTTAGCCGTCCTGACATCATATCCGGTATCCGCATCACGTGGGTTTCCTGATTCAGGCACCATGCTGGCTTGGCGGTGCAATGGTCCGGTTGGCTCGGTATGGATGTGCCAATTCCTGTCCATGATCACAGTCTTTGCATTCTACCTACTACATAGTAAGCAGATATTGCAACCTGTCAATCTACTTGCCAAGTTAGAGCGAATTTCTCTGAGGAACCAGGGACTACGTTACCACGTCGCTTTTGCCAATCAAAAGACAAGCTTCGACTTATACAAGTTGGACCTCGACTCAGGTCCTCGGAAGCTTCCACAGATCAGCTGAATGAATAGATCGTCCCGAACTGCAGCACGCCTGAAAAAAAAGGCTATGTATACTACCAAGTAAGGCGCTCGGCTATCGCTTTTGAAGTGAAAAAACTACGCAATCGGATGGTCTGCTCAACAATATGACCCCTCTTATAAAGCCGTAAGGAAAAAATGGTATCCTTCATCTCCATATCAAACTTCACATGTGTCCGCAACGCCTCGATCCCTAATTTCCAATACTTCCGGCGCCGATTATGCAAACCCCCCAAAGCCATGCAGTTCAAACATTATCCCCCTTCCTTCGCTGAATTAAAATAGTGATGAAGTGTGGCGCGGATGTCCAATTGACCATGTACGTCGCCATTGGCAAGCCACATCATCCAACGAACCACAGCTCAACGCCCATGACGTCGAACTTGTCGCCCTCGTCGCTGAGCGGCTCGTTGCCAAACGTCGGACACGAGCTGGAGATGCCATTCTCGAGGTTATCGTCGAGCCAGAGCCCATAGTGGCCATCCCTAACAACCCAACCAGTCAGCATACCATCTTTCAAATCCCGTCGGGGGGGTTGTCACTCACCCTCCTCCAATACTCAAGAACCCGTGCTCGCAAAAGATCATGTAGTCGTTCACCCCGCTGTACGGAAACGCCTTGAACCGGATCCGCTCGGGCGTGCTCGCCCCACTGCCCCGGCCGCTCGCCGCGCTCGAGCTCGGCGGGCTGAGGTGGTTTTTCGGCTGCGAAATCGACGTCATGCGCACGGCATTCGTCGTATCGGCCGACGGCGGCGGCGGCAGCGACGACAGCGGCGGCAGGCCGGGCAGCACATGCGCGCGCCACAGGAAGCACTCGCCCGTGCCGTAAAAGTGCGGATTAGGGTGCGGCGGGTCAGTCAGGTACGCGCCAAAGATCTATCTCCCCGTCAGCACTTCCATCCCACCAAGGGGAATTTATCGAATGAACTTACCCCACCACCCTCATCCCGCACCACGAGCACGTACCCCCCGCGCCTCCCCCGCAGCTCCTCGCAGTTCTGATAGAGGGTCGCGAGCGACACGCCGTCCTGCTCCAGGCTGTACGCCAGCTGCCAATCCTCGACCAGCTGCAGCCGCGGCGGCATCAGCAGCCGGATCTCCTCGGCCAGCTGCCGCGACAGCAGCCGCGCCCGCTCCGGCGTGCCGTCCTTCCAGCCCTGCAGGTTCAGCGGCGACAGCGGCGGCGGCTGGAAGGGCGACGGCGTGTGGCGCCGGGGCGGCGTGTAGACGCCTGGATGGTTGCTGGTGTTGGGCTGGAGGACGCCGCCGCCGCTGCTCCGCTTGTTGTGGTTTTTGTTGTTGGACGACGAGGAGGATGGCTCCATCGAGATCCGGCGGAGGAGGCCGGACATGGTGCGCGAGACGGGGTAGGTGAAGAAGGACGAGGTCGAGTAGCGGTTGTTGGTGTTGGCGTTGGGCGTGGAGCGGGTTTGGCTGGGTGTGGGCCGCTGGGGCGGTGGTGGTGGTGGTGGGTGCCCATCGACATGCTCCGACGAAAAGGCCGACATGCTTTCTCTGATCTACTCTGTTGCCTTCTGCGGGGAAGAAAATGTGGCGTGGTTCGTGGATTCGGTAAACGGATTGGCCAATCGGTGACGTGTGGTTTGACTTCGTGTTCGGTGGCTTTTAGGAACCAGCAAAGGTTGTCGAGGGCTCGGCGGTGGGGAGGATTAGGCTGGCGGGAGGGTGAGCTGATGTGCTTGTTTGCGCGGCCAATACTGTTTCATCACAGGCCGAAACCCCAGAATGTGGTCTGAGCTTGAGGTCACCGCCTTCGTAGGGCTGAGTGGTGTTGCGGGCACACGGGTAACAACTTTACGGGCTCGTATTCAGCGCCCGCTGCTATGGGCCGTGTGACACTCGTTCATAAACAGGATTAGTTGCAAAATTTCAAAGGCGTGGCCTCGAGGTAGGGTATTTGTACTCGACTGAAATACCTGGCCAAGGCAACGATAATTGCCTTTTTGGGAAGCCTGCACCAAGTTACGTAAAGCAAAGGCGACCAGGCAATAATATCCTGAGTTATTCGCTGGGAATTGCAAATATTCCTCGTCCAGGGCTTTGGAAGATGAGTTTTGTCGTGTAAACATTCCTTTGGTGGTACTTTTGGCTCGGCATTATTCATTTCACCCCAGTCAGCATCTTTGCAATGAAAAGTTACATAAAACTCCACTAGATCCCACTAAACCGCATCGTTCCCAAGGTTCTTGGCTGCTGTTCTCGTCTCTACTGGTTGACATCTGCAACGGTGCTCCCTCCATCTTTCTTGGCTGTGTCATGCTCCCGCCAAAAGTTGCCGGTCTGTAGACCTCACCATTTCGTCTTGATCAAACGGTTTTAAGGATCATGTCTAAAACCGCGTATGATGAAGAGTATCGAGATGCTGGCGAACAAGAGCGAGGACGGATGCACGTGTACTCCTTCTCTCGCAAACTCCACTCTCACAACTCCTTCACCCCCTCCTCCTCCTCGTTCTCCACAGCCCCCTCACCCTCATTTCCCCCCCCAACCCACCCATCCACCACCAACCTCGCCACATTCTTCCCCGCCAACGCACTCGTCTCCATCGTACTAATAAACCCCTCCACCCCACTCGTATACCACAACCCCTCATCCAACCTCACCTCCTCAAACGTCACCCGCGGAAGCTCCACCGGGTAGCTCTGCCACACCTTCCGATACACCCACGTCACATCCGCCTTGCCCACCGCCTCGCCCGTCGCGCCCTCCCCATCATCGTCGCTACTGTCCCCCGCGACGCCCAAAATCTTCCCCAGGAATGCCCCCGTCACGGGCGCCGCCGAGAAGACCTTGTACAGGTGCTCGCGCGCGCCCGTGGCCGGGTTGCGCACGCTGCGCAGCGTCGAGATGCTGAAGAAACCCGCGGGGCCGACGGCGGACGTGTCGTTGACGCCGCGGGCGGGGGCGCCGGCGGCGAGGGTGGTGAGGATGGTGCGGGGGACGGGTGCGCCGGGGGCGAGGTTGAAGGCCGCGGGGGAGAGGCGGTGCGGGGACGTGAACAGGGTGACGTGCAGGCGGACGTAGGGGATGGGGTCGGGGATGTGCTGGGGAGGGGGGGTGAGGGTCAGGTTGGAGAACTGGTAGGGCGCGGCGAGGATGACCTCGTCGAAGTGCTCGGTTTCGTGGAGGGCGCCGGTGGAGGCGTTTTGCGGGAGGAGCGTGTAGGTCGAGTCGGAGCGCTTGATGAGCGCGGCGACGCTGGTGTTGAGGCGGATGTCGCGCGTGGCGGCCGAGGCCATGGCGGCGAAGATCTGCCAGTTGCCGCCGTCGACGCTCATGGCGCCGTCCGTGGCCATGCAGACCATGGAGATGAGGCCGTTGACGAGCGCTAGGTTCTGGGCGTAGTTGACGCGGGTGCTGTGGGGAGCGGTTAGTCGGGCTGCGGTGGCTACCATGCTAGACGTACCTGGCCTGCACCACGTCGTGCGCGAACGCTTCCCCGATCCCGTGCTTCTTGAGAAACTCTTCTCCAGTTGCCGCCGACGCCTCAACCAGTCCCAGCTCGTGCGCCTTCTCGGACAGCGACGGCCACGGGAAGTGCGGCTCGTCGTACATCTGCAAGAAGGCGCCCACCGTCTTCTTCATCAGGCTCCGCACCCGCAGCGGCGCGAGCCCGTACTTCCACAGCAGCTTCGCCTTGTCAAACCAGCCCATGTCCTCCGGCGTCGTCAGTACGAATTCGTGCCCGTCCCATACACCCAGGTAGTCGGGCTCTTTGTCTTGGGCGTCCTCGTCGTCCGTGACGTAGACGTACGAGCCTTCGGACGACAGGTTGAAGCGGGACACGGCGTCCATGAGGATTCGGTTCACCGATACGAAGATGGAGGCGCCCAGCTCGACGGGGATAGAGGGCGCATCGTAGGCGTGAACCGTCGTGGATCGACCGCCAATGTACGGTTCGCGCTCGAAAACGGTGATGTTTGCAACGATGCCGGCCGCGGCGGCGTATTGGGATAGGTGGTATGCGGCAGAGGAGCCGCCAGCGCCAGCACCTAGGAGGATGGTCAATCATTGTTGCTTGTGGAGTGTGGCGGAAGACGAGGGTGAGAGCTCGTACCTATGATGGCGACCTTCTTCACGGGTACATTGACAGCCGCTGCGAGGTGCTCTTGATGACCGTTGACATCATGGCAGCTTGCCTGATGGATGGAAAGGCATGCAGCTGCCCATAGTAGGTTCCGCAACATTGTGATGTTGTGCTTCAAGCTAACTTCCGGAGTGGATGCGGAGCTCAAGGGATGCTAGGTGATGTCGGGTGTAACTGTCGAGGCAACACGGACGTAACAGCGAAAAATCAATCTGGAGAAGCTCTCTTTTGAACGATAATCATCCCACCACAGGCCACAGGAGATCGGATGAGAATCATTCGTAAGAGGGCACAAGGGGATGTGTTTGGAGCGGGGTGGTGGATGCCAGCACGTATGGGTCCACGTCGTCTTGACTCGTGCATGCTCCGTGCACTCATGCTGTATTGTCGAGGTATACCATGCTCCTCTGAGCTACATTTTAACGCCCAATTCCACCCAACCGCTATGTGCGCAAAACAAAAACATGCAGACACCGTCTTAATTACCCTCGGTGCCAAACTCCTTGGTCCAGTCCGCATTTCTCGTGAGATCCTCGCCGCTGACCGTAGGCCTCGAGCTCTTAATGGCCTTGATGAAGTCCTTCAGCATGAGCGGCGGCTCCAGAAGTTGGCCCGACTCAACATCCGTCCACTGCATCTCCAGTGCTCCCGCATCGCCCGGTGAGCATGGAGTAAGCTTTTCCTCTCCCTCGACCGTGACCTGCAATTTGAGATTAGCATCATGCTCTCCGCACTGAACTCGTTGCTGCCCACCTTTTTGTAATGCGTTGCCGTTTGGATCTTCCGCACAGGCTGCATGAGCGCATCCTGAACCGCAATGCTGATATCACTGCCCGAGTACCCTTCGCTAAGTCTGCCGAGTTCCCTGAAATCCTCTGCCTTCAGTTGGCACGGTGTACTGCCAACTGCAAGCTCAAACATCTTCATGCGCGCCGGAAGATCGGGCAAGCTGATGTGAACGCGCCTCTGGAAACGTCGTCGAATGGCCGAGTCGAGCTGCCAGGGAATGTTTGTTGCACCGAGGATGAGCACGCCCTTGGAGTCCTTGCCGACACCGTCCATTTGCACCAGCAGTTCCGTCTTGATACGTCTTGACGCCTCAGATTCGCCTTCTCCACGAGGACCACAAAGCGCGTCGATTTCATCGATAAAGACAATTGACGGCTTGTTCTCTCTCGCCATGTTGAACAGCTGCTTGACGAGACTGCAAGCATGTTAGCCATTGTAAACCCAAGAGTGTCTCGACGCTTACCGTTCACTTTCTCCCATCCATTTCGAGACCAAGTCGCTACTGCTGACACTGAAGAAAGTGCTGTTCGCTTCGGTAGCCACCGCTTTGGCCAGGTAACTCTTACCCGTACCAGGCGGGCCGTACATCAGGATACCCTTCCACGGCTGTCTCTTACCCGTGAACAAGTGGGGGAACTTGATGGGTAATATGACAGCCTCCTTCAGCGCCTCCTTTGCCTGGTCCAGACCGGCGACGTCTTCCCACCTGACGTTGGGCTTCTCCGACAGGATGGCGCCGGCCAGCGCACCGCGCAGCTTCTTGGAATCGGCGTCCTCCTCGTCGTCCCCGCCGCCGGTCTGGCCCTTGCCGCTGCCGCCGGCGACCTTGCCGTTCGCGCCTATCGCACCGGGCTTTTTGCGGTTGTCCGTGTCATTCTCAGCCAGGTGGTTCTTGAGCTTCTCGGCGCGCTCCATGTACTCGCCCACCTTGGCGCGAATCATTTCCTTCGACTTGGTATTCTTTTCCCACTTGAGAGCCAGCATGAACAGCTCGAGGGCCTGGTAGTACATCTGGTAGGCCGTCTCATAGTCGCCGTTTGTGTCCTTGTCGATTGCCTTCTTGACCACGTCGATGGCGCGGCCGAGGAAGTCGGTGCCGCTCATTTTGACCTGAGATTCTTATTCCAGCGTCGCGCTGTGTGTCGTGTGTCCGATGCCGCTCACTGGGTAGTACAATACGCGTCCGAGAGAGACAGAGGCGCCGTGCAGCGTCGGATGGCGTCGAGTTTTCGGGGTTTGCGCGTTCGTACAGCGTATTCGGCGTTTGGAGAGACCAGTGCACGGTTGCTAGGGCAGGTTGTGGGCTGAAGAGCCGAAGCGTGGGCCTGGGAGAGTGAGAGCGCTTGCGAACGTCAGCAGCGACCGTGGAGCGGGCAAGCAACAAGAAATACCGGCAATAAAGGCGAGCCCGTAGGGATGGGATCGGAGGCGGGAAGAGTTGTTGTGCCTTGAGCTGCTGGGCGACGGGCAGACGCAGGCGATGTCACCGCCCGCCCCGCCAACGCCAAGGCCCCAGACCTTCTCCGTCCACCATCGCCGCCGGCCGCTGCATCCCCCACCAAATCCACCCCTCCAATCGCCCTCGAAATCACCTGCGGAGATGGCGGAGCAGCAGAAGAAGCTGCAGGACCTCTCCGACGACTTCCAGAAGCTGCAGACTGGTGCGTGGCTGCCTGTACCATTTTTTCCCCGCAGGCCGTTTACTAACGTCCACTAGAGCTGCAGTCCGTCGTTGAAGCCCGCCAGAAACTCGAGTCGCAACAGCAAGAAAACAAGGGCGTCCAACAGGTTCGCTATCCTTAAGAATCCCGTCGAACATTTCCTCACGCCGCCCCCTCAGGAATTCGAGAAGATCGCCGACGACGCCAATGTCTACAAACTGGTGGGCCCCGTGCTGCTGAAGCAGGACCGGTCTGAGGCTGTCTTGGCTGTGAATGGACGTCTGGAGTTTATCGAGAAGGAAATGTGAGCATGCGCCGAAACAGCTTGTCGTGGAGAGAGTGTAAGCTGAGACGAAATACAGTAAGCGCATCGAGCAGCAGATCGGCGAGATTCAGGAGCGCAGCGAGAAGAAGAAGATCGAGGTTGGCTTCCCTGTCCTGTCATGTTCGTTATCTAGGCTGACATTTAAGCAGATCATCACCCTGCAGACCGAATTGCAGCAGCTCCAGCAGCCGCAAGCCGCAGCCTGAGTTGGCTCTTGCGATTCGATTGTACCAAGCGTCACCCGCGGCCCGGCCCCTGCCTAGACACAACGGCTACGGACGGATGAACCAAGAGCGGAGGATGTGCTGAGAGGAGTAGGTACCAGGCCGCGCAAGTCAATGCGCAACAACGGTACAGGGCTACACGCAGAGCCCGCCCGTCTCAGGGGATAAGTGAAGATGGAAAGAACAGAGACCCAGCCGTTGGAAAATAATGAAAATCAGTTTTCACTGCGCAGCAAAAATGACACGATCCAAGTTAAACATTGCCATCTGATCATTGGCAGACGATTCGAAGGTTCAGCGTGCCTGCCAGACCCCAATTTGCGCGGCCGCTGTGCCTGGTGTAGCTTCCATCTCCAGGAAGGAAGGAACTCAACGACGGCCAGGTGCCTTCCTCCGTCCACCGACGTGATAGACTTGTTTCTCCTGGGTAGCCAGCTCTTCCTCTCCGCAACTCTCACATTGTTTCTGTGCCATCGAATAGCTTTTCCGCCAAGTTATTGACAGCACCCATTGCTAACTATATCTCTGGTCCATTCATTCAAACATCTGGATCACAGTCGCCCAACTCGATTGTAGCAACGAAACCAACGTCATTCACGAGTCAACATGTCAGATATATCAGCGAAGACAGCGCTAACCAGTGCCAATCCAAGCCCTCTTACCACTGAGCAGTCAAACGAGGCAGTCCAGAGAATGGCGACCGACCCCGATCCAAGCAATCAATACCCCACTGACCCCAGTTCAAGCTCTGAATACTCTCTTGGGTTAGACGAGGTAGTCCAGAGAATTATGACCGGCCCCGGTCCAAGCAATCAATACCCTCCTGCGACGACGAAGTCAAAAACGACGGCCAAAACAGTGGTCACTGACCCCAGTTCAAGCTCTGAATACTCTCTTACCACTAAGCGGTCAAACGAGGCAGTCCAGAGAATGGCGACCGACCCCGGTCCAAGCACTCAACGCCCTCTTTCGACAACGAAGTCAACAACGACAGCCAACACAGTGGCGACTCCCCGTTCAAGCTCTGGCCCCAATTCAACCTCTGACCCCGACGCAATCTCTCAACACCCTTCTGCGACGAAGAAATCAAACCCGACACCCGAGACAGCGGCGGCTTACACCGGTATAATCTCTGACCTCAGTGCAAGCTCTGGCTCCGGTGTAAGCTCTGAACACCCTGCTCCGACGGCAGCCGAGCAGAACACGGAAAACCCTGCTCCGGTGGCAGCCGAGCAGACCACGGGACGCGAGGTGCCGATGAAGGTCTTGGTCCTTGGCCAACCTCGCACAGGCTGCGCCTCCGTCGCGGAAGCTCTGACCATTCTCGGCTGCGAAAATATCTACATGTTCCAGAACGCGGTACGAAACGCCGACCATGCGAAACTGTGGAAGAAGGCGTTCGAAATCAAGTTCAAGAAAAAGCAAACATACAAGCTTGATGATAAGTTCTGGGATAAGTTGCTGGAAGGCTACGATGCTGTCGCTGGCATTCCCTGCACCATCTTTGCCGAAGAGCTCATGGACACGTACCCAGAAGCCAAGGTATGAGCACTGTGTGGCATTTTGAGGCAATTCGCTAACGACTCCTCGGCAAGGTGATCGTCCCCATGCGCCTAGAGGGTTCGTTGCGTGAATCCTATGAGGCCACCTATATGCATGCCTTTACGACGACGAAAGGGAAAATCTGGCGTCCCTCCGGCAAGTACAAGAAGATCACCTGGCGTAACCCTTGGAGGGGTCTCAATATCCTCGCCAAGCAAATGGACAAGCATACGGACCTAACGAGCGAAAGCCCGGCGGTACGTCTCAAGTACTACGCGGGGTGCAACAATGTAATCATAGACCACAACAACATGCTGGACGAATACAGAAGAATACCATCGTTGCGCCTCTGTCTCGAAGGTGGCACCGATGAGGAAACTTGGACAGTGCTGTCCAATTTCATGCGTCAACCAAGTCCGCCGCCGGGCGTGCCTTTCCCGCACCTGTGCGGCAGAGACGGCTACTTCGTAAGGACGGAGACTTTGAAAGCCAGAGCCGAGGCACAAGCTTTGGGGTTTATAAAAGCAAAGAAGGAGATGAAGAAGGCGAGGGAGGATGCAGAGAGGATCAGGAAGATAGACGAGCGGGAGGCAAAGAAGGTGAAGAAGGCGGCCAGGAAGGCTGAGAAAGGGACTGTGAGGAGTCAGCGGGCTGACAGGTTCGTCTCAAGACTGTTACGCGAAGTTTGATTACTAGATTACTAGTCCAATGCATGATTTTGAGTCCGCCTCTTTGCCATTGTACTTGATTGTGCATGGGTCTCCGGGTGACAGGTCTTCCCGTCCAAAACGTCAACTGAATTCCATTCCATTCAAAGGTGATGTACTGTATGTGGCAGGGAGGTAGGTGCGGCAGCGGTGCGCGATGGCTTCGGGTTGCGGGCGGATGGACGTGTCAAGGAGCTGGTAGACGTAGTCGGCGACGGCTTGTTCGTGTCGCGGACGGTTGTGCGCGGATGTGGGAGAGGCTTCCATTGGGGGATGCGTGGGCGTGGGCGCGATAGCGTTGTATCTCACCCGCCATGAGTGTCGGGGATATAAGTGGCACACATAGGGAGTTGTAAGTAGTCCGGATGGCTTCTATATGTATTTATATATGTCTACAGATTCCTATCTGGGTTGCTGCTTCTACTCCTTATCGACTGCGACTTTCCGGATGGCTTTGTGGATATGAGATCTCTGTACCCGGACTGAGACAATCACTTTCTACACGGACTGTATGCGTTTTTCCAGCAGCTAAAGCATATCATTAATGGGGAGTTGAAGCTATCACCCGGATACAAGGATGCGCATATAATCGACTGCGGCTTCTATAGTGTGCCATTTCTCCTTCCGATCGCGGAGCAGTCTGCTCCCGACCCCATTCGATAGAAGCACTGAAGTCTGTGGTTTATCAGCCGGCTATCAGAGATCTTGCACCATCACTATCCATCTCCTCTCTTTCAAAGGAATCAGCGCACGGCGAACTCTCACAAACCACGTCCATCAAAGCCGCACACCGGCATGCCTTTCGAAAAGCGTTGTTCGATTGCAGCGGCTACAGACCATGGCGGGAAAGTGATGAACAGAGACGAAAGCAACGTAGTTGATTGAGTAGCTAAGAGGTGCTGGCGCTCGATATGAGGCACCTGCACTGCTACCTAATGAGGAAACCTAAGCGAGCCTCTGCTGTCCCCGAGGGCCTCCAACAGAAAGCCTGACCAAGCAGGATGGGCTGCTGAAATTGCTCAGATGATGCTGCGACAAACTCTTACGGGGAGCAGCTGAAGCCTGCCTACTACGAGACCGTGATCGGAAAGTCACCCTACGCTCATTTACGAACGAGTACACCCCGTTCTATCAAATCTAATCAACCACCTCCTCGTTTCGCATCTACGGCCCTACGTGCCTACAGCGTCGCTTTCCTTTGCACTCTTGAGGGATGGAGGTACCTCAGGTGGTTTGGTAGACAGCTTCCTTTGATTGGAACAAAGCCTCACGAACTGTTGGATCGGCGGCTCGTTGCGCGGAGGTTCTCGAAGCAACTACCCAGAGCGGGTGAAGGTGAGAAGTTGGTGGTGTGGTTTGTGTCTTCTTCTCCCTCCCCCTTCCCTTTTTTGTGGCCGTGTTCGTCGGCGTGGGAGTTGAACTGGTCGTTCTGGCCGGGCTCCAAAGGGAGAGGGCCGGTGCGAGGGAGATCGTAAGCTAAAAGGAGAGGACGGGTGCGGGAGAGATGGGGATGAGAAAAAGCTCGGGGGTCGAGGAGATGCGGATGGGGAGTGGGAGATCGAGCAGTCGGCGGAGAAAGCGGGAGATGGGATTCTGACCATCATAGCGAACACTTGAGCAAATTTCAAACTGTTTTACTTTTATCTACGTCTCTTCATCGGCTTCCCAAACACGAAGCTGCCCGCCTCAACTCTTATAAACAAACCATTCCATGAGAGAGAAAATTACGTGGTCCAAGTATAGCTGCCGGCTCAGCATTTTTTGGAGGTCCGTAATCGGCGGGCATTCCTTCTAGCTGCGCCACCAATAACGGTAGAATGAAGGCGAAAAAGAGGTCTAAGCGCATCCAGTATGACTCAAAAATAGGTGGTGGAGGCAAGAATGGGTATTACTCGCCACGAAGGAATGTGTTGGTGCATCGTACGACGGAAGAATCCTTCCAGGCTGGTACTGGCTCCGGCGGCAAATAGAGTGTACGCCTGCCTCTTGCTTCTGCTTTGTTGTCGTTGCAAATTGAATCTTGAAGTAATTCCTACGGAGTTTTTTTACCGTGTGCTGGCGTTCCAGCCACGCCTATTTGCCCAGCTCTTTCGTCCATTCCATGGTGGGAGAGTTTGCGGCAGGCGTGAATATAGAGACATGTGGCGGTTTTTCGTTGCCCTCACATCATTCCTCCTGGAATGCAAAAGGAAAAGAAGGAGGGGAGAAGAGGGCAATGAAACCTTGGTTCTAATTGCGGGAAGTTGCCGTGCTAGTAACCAACGCCTTGTTATATGAACTACGGCGCAAAGACGTTTACGCAATAGGGAAGATGCCGAGAACGACTCAGGTCACTTTTCTTTGTGGCGATGGGAGGCCTCTTGCGCCGGCTAACATCGGGAAGAAATTACCTAGACAGAAAGCTTAATGGTAGGTGTGCTTGCGGGGAGATGGGAAGGATGGTATGGCCGATGATGTGCCTTCGCCAGGGAGGAGCCGCGCGCGTGGCAGATCATGGAAAGATCCGAGTAAAATGGGAGAAAAGGGTCTGCTTGGTTTGTCTTGATCTTTCCTCTTGATTCGGGTGTTGGTGAAATCTGCCGGAGGAGCAAGCCACCCGCCGACTTGGCCAGGCGCTTGCTGCTTGGCTGCTTTGACAGGTTACTTCCCGCCGTCTGGCTCTGCGCTAGTCAGCAGGCAATGTTTCAGTTGAACCAGTGTTTGCATCAGTGGCTCGAGACGTTTTCTCTAGTCAGGGGAGAGGAGATGGCGTTTTGCGGTTCCGTGCGGAACGGCGCATTCTGTTGGTGCTCTTGCATTCTGAGCAGCACGAAAACAGTGTCTGCCTTCGTTATCTCGCTTTCAAAACGCTGGGAAGATTGCTGTGTGTTTCCGAAGGGTTCCAGGCGTGTCTTCTCTTGGGCGTGTTCCGTAATTCTATCGCAGCAGGAATCTTATTGGGGGCCGGGTAACACAGAAGCATCTCGGGAGGGCGCTCCGGAAGATCTCGTCCTTGCGAAAGCGCCCGCAGAAGGTGGCGGGCCGTTTGAGCGCCTGTGTGCGCCTTTGAGGACGGTAGAAACCATGGAAGGTGGTTCGATTGGGCGGGAGGATTTTTGATAGGCATTTTCGACCAGCGAAGGGCGTCATTGGCGGTAAATGTCCGGGCAAATAAGAAAAATCGAGAATCGTGGCTATGCTGATGCCAGGTAGACTTTGACGAGGTGACGAGGGGAGTGCTGTGCCTTGCATGATGCAGGGAGACGAAGAGGCCCCCAATTCTAATGTTGAAAATCGAGTGGGCTCTAGCAGTCGCCCGATCTGATCTCGCAACGTGGCAGCGGCAGCACCTGGCCCTGATGGCAGTCGTCACAATGGCCCCATCTTTCTTCGCGACCCCATTGATCTGCAGCAGTATCCTTTCACACGGTGTTTTTCCGCTGTGGAGGTGGAGAGAAAAGAGCACCGACGTCGTGACGGCGTGGCCGCTCGGGACAGCATCCGACCACTGCCAGGCAAACCATCAGGAAGTACGACCGAAAATGAGCGAGGCTGCTCCGCTCGGATGGGGTGGGCCCCTATTGACCAAGCGGAGCCGGAGCTCAGAGCGGTTGGAGCAAAAGGGAGGTCCGACAACGGACAATACGGTCGAAGATGGTTTGGACTTGGTACCATGCCTGACAGCCAAGTGCCGCGTCAGAAGGATGAAGAAGGCTGCCGTGGCGCGGCAGTCCAGCTGCGGAACTGGCTTGTGGCTGCAGGCTCCGGTCAACGGAATTTTCAGTGGGCACATCCTCAAGTGCCGGTGCCAATGGGAGGATCAGCAGGGCTGCCGTCATAGTCAGCAGGGCAAGCGGTCATGCTGATCGGCTGTGGTGTACGCTCACTGATGGTGAAGCCGTGAGCCGAAGAAGGCGGGCGCTGGCACGCTGGGGTCTCGGGGAAACGAATCGCGTAGGGCAGCTGCAAATCGCTGATACGCGCACGGCAATCGCGTCGTCAACCACGTTCTGGTGCCGAATTCGGCAAGGCGTCGGCCTCAGCTTTTGCTCGGTGGATAGCGTGCTCCCGGCGCACCATTGCCCTGGGCCCACACTCGCCATCTGCTGCCCGCGCCTCACTACCCAAGCGCCCCCATAGGGCAGTTGAAGATGACGCCGAACCTCGCCCAAGCCAATGGCGCGTCCACCTGGCCTGGCCTCAGGAGCCAGCACGACGGTACCCGCTGGAGCCACTTGTTTCTTTAAGCTGCCTGCTCCCATAATTGACTTCCATCTTACCATGCGGTGATCCAAGGCAGCAGCTGTAACTCCCCGTTCCACAGCGTCTTACCATTCCTTAGTTGCACCACCATAAGCAGCATCGTAAGTCCTTCCTCACCGACCAACTCACATCTTTTCCCCATCTGGCTCGGCCCTTCGACTCGTTCCCTCTCGTCCCGAATATTGAAGACCCACTCGGCTCACCATCAATGCCCTAAACAGAGCCTCGAAACACAAATCTGCAGTCATCCGACCATTCCATGCCCTGCTGCACCCTCCGCTCTCTCCGCTCTTTCCCACAGCTTCAGCCCAGCCCTCGTTGAGCTGCTTATTTATCTTTCCGCGCTTCCGCCTTGTCATAGCTTTTCTACGTACATGCGGAGGTAGTTACCGCGGGCCGTCCGCCTAATTCCGCCATCCAGTCCTCTCCACCTCTGACGAAGCTCTTCTTTCACCATGGCCAAGGGTGATCCAAGCCACGAGGCGGTGCTTGTTGAAAGCATCTGCTTCTACGTTTTTGCCTTTCTCTTTTTCGTCGGAAGACTGTAAGTAGTGTGGCCCGTTCGTGCGACTTTACAGTTTGCTAACAAAAGATAGATGGTCGAGGGCTATTACATCCGGCTCCATCAAGAGGCTTGCTACCGACGACTATGTTATGATCGTTACCTTCCTTTTCTACACAGCACTGATTCCGCTGCTGAACTTCAACACTCGCTTGGCCTCAAACCTGATGGATCCCGATGAATTGGAAGGAATTCTCGCCGACCCCGCCCAGGTGCAGAGCCGCATCTTCGGCAGCAAGATAACAGTCGCTGTTGAGCAATGCGTTAGTCATTCAAACCACATCGCCAGTTCCAGGCTAACGACTTCTAGATGATTCATTGTCAATGGGGGACCAAAATCAGTCTACTACTCCTCTACCACCGTATGACCCAAGGACTCCGCGAAAACTTCCTCAACAAACTAGTCGCCGGCTACGTCCTCTTCGGATACGTCTTCATCCAAATCACCTTCTTCGGCGTGTGGTGCCGCCCCTTCAGCCAGTACTGGGCCCTTCCTCCGGACAACCCGCAATGCTCGCATTACGGCCATTACTGCATAACCATCCTCATCTTCAACACCACCACCGACATCCTCATGTTCCTAATCCCCATCCCGCTCATCTGGAAAGCCCAGATGAAGCTCAAGAAGAAGCTCATGCTCTGCGCCGTCTTCTCCCTCGGCCTCTTCAACGTCGTCGCCGCCGTCCTCAACAAAACCTACAACTGGATCCTCCCCGGCTCGCGCGTCTACATGATCTGGTACGTCCGCGAGAGCAGCACCTGCATCTACGTCGCCAACGCCACATGCTGCTGGCCTCTCTTCCGCACCATCCTCGCCGCCACCGGCCTCGGCGGCTCCTGGACCAACTCGGCCACGCGCTCCAAGGGCGGCACCGGCAGCCCAGCAAAGTACGTCTACGACGAATACGGCAACAAAACCGCGGCGGGAAGCAGCGCCCCAAACTCCAAATCCCAGCAGCAGCGCTTCAGCAAGTTCCGCTCCATGCGCGACCGCACCCTCCAATCCCTCCACTCCACCTCGACCAACCACGCAGGCGGCGGCGGCGGTCTGGGAATGCAGTCCCGCCACCGCGGCGGCGACGACGACCCCAACGGCAGCCAGGAGGCCATCAACTCGCCCGACGCCCACCAGAATAACATCCCCCTCGAGATCTGGCGCCACGTCGACTACGACATCGAGTCGGGCATGCCCCGCACCCCGAGCATGTACGAGGACTCGGGCTACATGAAGGAAGGCGGCAAGGGAGGCAGCGCGCTGGGGCTGCGGAGCGACGTCGTGACGGCGACGGTGACGGAGGTGAGGGGTGGGGCGCAGGCGCGCGAGCATGGGGGGATGCATGCACATGGGCAGCATGAGCGGCAGGGGGGGAGGGAGAGTGTGGCGGAGAGCTCGGAGAGCGGGGGGAGTAGTGCGGCGGCGGGGAGGGAGAGTCGGGCGTCGAGCACGAGGGTGTAGGTGCGGTACTATAATGGTTTTCTTTGCTCTCCCCGGTTTGCTTTTTAGATGGGGTTTTTGGAAAAGGGGCAAGGAGGAGGATGCAACGTTGTCTACGATACCCGGGAAAAATGTTTTCCTTTTAATTTTTTTATTTCCCTTCGACGCCGTTCCATTTTCCGTTGGAGGGTGTGTTGGTATTCTTTGTTTTTCTCTTTATCGGACGAGGTTCTACGTTCGTTTTTTACTTTGGACACGGCCGTTCGGAAAAATGATATACTACATGAGATGGGATTTTTCCTACCAAGAAGCATACATAGAGATATTCTGGTTCAGCTCAACTGCAATGACTACGCATCACTTGACGACATCATCCTTTCCCACTTCCTCAAACAAACAACACCCAAGCAAACCCAGTCGTGGACACCGTCGTCAACACAAACACTTTACCCACCCTTTCCCCACAACCGACCCAGCCTGTTGGATCACTCTCCCGGCACCACAGCGCCGGTACAGTACATAGCATCCCTGCCGCCCATCAAACAAGAGCGGAGACCCTGCCCTGCCGCACCCCCATCTTCCCTATGAACCGACCTTCGTCGTCTTCGTGATCCTCGTCGTGGTCGTCGTGGTCGTCGTTTTTCCAGGCGTCGTCGTCGTGGTTGTCGTGGTCGTCGTCTTGGTCGACGACTTGATCGTCCTCATCGGCATGGCCTACTATCTGTCCTGCACGGAGGGAGGGTATGTCAGCGCACAAGCTTGTGGTTGGCGTTTCGGAATGAGGGGAAGGGTGGGGGTTGAGATGGTGGGGAAAGGATCGCGCTGGTGGGTGTGTTGGTGGCGATGGTGCCGTCTACATGTCTCTTGAGTGGCGTTCTTGATGCTGACTTGCCTTGCGCGTCGTTGTTGTGTTTCGACCCTGCGACTGGGTGCCCTGCACAAAGTTGTATGCGCGTGCGTGGGGGTGGTCGCTGTTGCCGGGCCCCGGAAAAGGAGCGGTGGTGTTGTGTATAGGCTCGACCTCGACCCCCTGGGAAGTGGCTTTTCGATGGCGAGAAGAAGCAGGAGAAGCTTCTGGGGGGTTGGGATACTGGAGCGGAGGGGTTGACTGGCGTGTTCGTGATGATTTGGGTGTCGAAGCTGCTGGGGTGGTCGAGTAGCTTTGAAGTGTTGGGTTGGTTGGTCGTGGATCGGGAGGCTTCCATGGAATATCGAGGCGGGTGGAGGTTTCTGGCGGCTTCGAAGGTGATGGACAGTGGTTGGCCTTGGCCTGCATACCTAGCTATTGGAGGCGTTATGGCAATGTGACGTGGTGTCCTCATTGTTCGTATTGACAATGGGGGTTGGTGGTGAAGAACGCGCTTGCCGACCATTGTGATTGCCCCTGCCAGTCACTGCTATTCAGGCCAAGCGCCACGTCATCACGCCTTGCGGGGTCCATCGGGCTATCTTGCAGGGTTTGTGGAGCCCCGGGACGTCTTACAGGGTCCGCGGAGGCCGTGCCCATAGTGTTGAATTAGGCTAGTCTATTCTCCCACGCGGTGGTAGCTTCCTTCTCAATCACCGCGGCACCCCAATACCTGCCATTCCGGCCAATCCGCGCACGTCCTGGACACATTCTGCAGGCGCACTCACCAAATCCAGTCACAACACCACACCCAGCTGCCCCACGCCGCATCCCTGCCCCTGCAACCCCCCATGCCCCCCCAACCCTCCCCCCCTCCACCCACCCTATATAACCAGAGGTCCACCCGGCCCAAACACCCTCCTTTCTTCTCCAGCTCTCTTTGCCTTTTGGCTTAGATCAAGTGTAGTATCTGTTCTTTTTAGTTTAATCTCTAGAACGCTTTCCTACGGGGGCATCTTTTGATTAAACGCGTTTTTGGAGCCCGGTCGGGGGGCCGCTGAGCACCGCTCATTGTCACTGACCACAGTGTCGCTCGTATTTGCACTGCCTCGAGCCGACGCGAACTATGCGTCGCGTTTTTCGTTGTGTTCTTCACCTTGTGTGGGGACTCGAGGAAGAACGGAGTCGTGGGGAGGAGGGGATTTGCGGGTGTGGTTGCAGAGGAGTTCTCTGGTGCGGGTCATTGACGAGAGCTGTCTGAGCTTTGGCGGAGCTTTGTGATTCCACCAGCATGGACGGTCTCAGACGTGCGGGGAAGGGCTGCCTGGTCTGTGGCTGGATGAACGATGGAGGTATGGCAGCCATTGAGCCACGCCGCCATACGTATGGAAACGCAGCTCAGAGAGCATCGCTAGGCAGTAGTACCTCATTGCGAGTGCAGATTTGATCAAGCATTGGGAGAAACCGTTGGCACGCAGAAAATCATTTGATATGATACCCTCCCCCTCCTCATCGGCATTTCCTCCCTGTCCGGCGGATTGCTCTAACCCACCCGGATATGTACATCCGTCGTATACCCACTGCCTCTCCACTCCCCGCCACTCATGACGCCAAGCATTTCGAAGACTCCCCTTAGTGGGTCTCCCTCGGCGTAGCAGCAAGGTACGGCCTCACAAACCTAGACACCCAATACGTCAGCATTCAAGAATCCTCCACGGACATGGACAAAAAACGTACCTGTCGCTGTTGAAAATCTTCGTCTCAGCGCCCAACAGCTCCTTCTCGCGCGCCTGGTTGGCGAGATATCTCCGAACCTGGTCGCGGTCCTCCTCGGCCTGCAGCAGCGGGATCAGGTGGATGCGCGCCCACATCTTCTCGCGGGCGAGCTCGCTACAAAACGACAGCTGTCAGCCAATTGTCACTCCTACATTTCCCCCAGCCCTCCACATAGCTCTTTCTTTCTCAACACTTCTTCCTTGCCTCCATTGGTTGGCCCGCCCTCCATGTTTTCAATTTCCCCCGCATATCACTCGCCCGGGGATTGGTGGACAGGGATGGAGAAGGCGTACTTGTGCTCGCGAACGCCCTGGCCGACGCGGTAGAAGCCGTACGCCATGATGCCACCCATGATGGCGAGGTAGGTGGCGGGCCGGAAGCCGCGCGCGGGCAGATTGCGCTTGTACTGGACGGGCTGGTAGCCGCCGACGGGCGGCATGTCCTGAGGCATTGTTGCGGGGCGGATTCGACCTGCGGTAAAGCAGTGGCGGTGAGAGCTTTTCGTGCGGCTTCGTTGCCTAGGATTGCGATGGACGGGGTTATGGCGCGGCGTTCGGTGGTGGGATGAGTGGTGGTGGTAAGGCGGATTGCCGGCGTTGTGAGAGGTCCGAGGAAGCTTCGCCCTGCCGCGCGGGGTTTCTTCGGGGGGCGTGGGCGCTCGGGCCAAGCTGAGCGGGCTTGGTTGCATGGAACTTTTTTGGGACGTCAGTGGCCGGCCCCGCTCGAATAATCCTCAACAAGACACAATGGCGGACAACGAGAGACCCGCGAAGATCCAGAAGAGGGAGCATAGCCCCCAGGACGACGAGGAGGCCGCCTTTGCCTCGTCCGAGCAACCTGGTCCGGCCAATGGCTCTGCGACGACCACCGAGACGCTGCCCGCCCAGCCGGCTGAGGACACCACCGCCAACGCTCAAGACGCCGCCGACAACAACGATGATATGGACGTCGACGACGCGGGCGATGGCGCAGCAACGCCCGCTGGAACTGCCTCCGCAGGCCAGCCCGCCAGACCAGGCCCACCGCCAGGCATGACCAAATCCGCCTGGAAGAAGCAGAAGCGCCAGCAAGAATGGGAAGCCGGCCGTGAGGTCCGCAAAGAGCAGCGCAAGGAGAAGAACAAGGCACGCAAGGAGCGCAAGCGGCAAGCCTACCTCGAAGGCGTGGCCGCCAACGACGGTGACGCAGCGGCTGCGGCACCACAGGACCACCCGCACAAGCACCAGCGCGAGCAGCAGGACCGCCTGCGCAGCCAAAAAGCCGTGCAGCTGCCCATCACCTTCGTCTTCGACTGCAGCTTCGACGACCTGATGATGGACAAGGAGATGAAGAGCCTGGGCCAGCAGATCACCCGCTCGTATTCGGACAACCGCAACTCGCCCTACCGCGCCCACCTGGCCGTGTCGAGCTTCGGCGGGAACCTGAAGGGGCGGTTTGATGGGCTCCTGAAGCAGCACTACAAGTCGTGGAAGGGCTTCAAGGTGTTTGAGGAGGATTTCGTCGAGGTGGCTGAGAAGGCGAAAGGGTGGATGGGGGATCTGCGGGAGGGTGGGCGCTTGGCGGGGAAGTTGGCGGAGGTTGCGGAGCGCCAGAGGGCGGAGAAGGCGGAATCGAGCGCGCCGGCGCAAGAAGGCGCGGATGCTCCGCCGCCGCCGAGCAGCGACAAGGAGGGCGAGATTGTGTATCTCTCGTCTGAGGGCACAGAGACGCTGCACGATCTCAAGCCGTATAGCACGTACATCATTGGCGGCCTGGTGGACAAGAACAGGTACAAGGGCATTTGCCACAAGCGCGCTACGGAGAGGGGCATCAAGACGGCAAAACTGCCCATTGGCGAGTTCTTGCAGATGAACAGCCGCAGCGTGCTGGCGACGAATCACGTCAATGAGATTATGCTGCAGTGGCTTGCCTGCGGCGATTGGGGAGAGGCGTTCATGAAGGTCATTCCGAAGAGGAAGGGCGGCCAGTTGAGGAGCACCGGCGAGGAAGATGATGAAGAGGCTGGGTATGTGGAGAAGGACGAGGCTGAAGAGGGTAGCAAGGCTGAGAGTGCCGTGGAAGAAGAGACTGAGGCTACCGGGGAAGACAAGGTTGAGGCTGCCGTGGACAAGGCTGAAAAGCCGGTGGAAAGTACTGCAGAGGTAATTGCAGACTAGGCTGAATGATGGGATCCATCAAGTCAACTATTTACAAAAGCCAAATATTCAAGATTGGGCGCAGGAGAACAAAAAAGTCCAGGGCTCTGTTCGATTCCACCTTTCTGCCACTGCCAGTGGATTCATACTATCGCATAATGCTCGCACACGTGTCGGCTTACATTCATGCACGGGTGCATCCAGTGAGAAGGAAGTAAATGCGGAACTTACGTCTGCCTTGTGACAGCCTTGGGTGGCTATGTTGAGCGATCGCACGCATCAGGCTGAGTTATTATCGCGCATCTCCCCGCTCTCCGTCAAGGCTATCCTCTGCTCTTACCCACACCCGAAAACTCATTTGTCCATACCCTCACTCTTGCACCGTCCTTCTCCCTTGAACATGTAATACTCACACTCAACCCACCAAGATGGCTGAAGTCGTTGGCATCGTTGCCGGCGCGGTGCAGTTTCTCGACGTCGGTGCACGCGTCCTCGTTGGCTTATCACGGTTCTGTTCGGATCTCCAACATGTTCCACGAAAGATCAAACGAGTGCGCCAGCAACTTGAGCAGACACTGCGGCTCGTCGAGTCTATCAAGTCGGACGTTGAGGCGCCGAACACCGGACCTGGAACGACTCTCTCGGGGATGATACCGCAGTCTCAGGCTACGGAAGGGAAGGCGCTTCTCGTGGACGCTACTGCGCGAGTCAAGGAGCTTCTGGCTCTGTTGGACAAGCTGTCCTTGACTGGAGATGGCTTCATCAAGAAAGCTTGGAGAAGCGTCGTTGCTGTGAAGAAGGAGGAAGAGATACTGTCGAAGTGCAAGGACATCGAGGCCATCTCTTGCTCGCTTCAGACGTGGATGCAACATCAGAGTCTGTTACTGATCAGGGATGATATGTAAGTCTTTTCATACCTATCTTGATTGTAGATAATAACAGCGGGAAGTCTCGTCGACAGGGGTAACGCGCAAGTGCTGCAACACGTCGATCAAACGCTGGACTCGGTTCAGCAGACTGTTCAAGCCCTTGCCCCAGCCGTCGAGAACTTACTCCACACCTCACAGAACACCATTGTCCAGGAGCTCGGTGTGAGAACGGGTTCATTGGCCCAAGCTGTGGAAGGCCTTGGCCAAAATGTCGATACTGCCAGGAGCGATGTTATCCAGAACATTCACATGGCTGAAAGTTCGATTTTTGGGATGGTACAGACATCCAACGTCAAAGCCGCCGATGAAAGCATGCAAACCAGGATGCTTCTCAACGCAAACCACCAGGCGGTTTCCTCTCACTTTTCCGACATCCAGCAAACTTTGAACCAGCTCATGGTGAGTTGGGCCGTTGACACTCTTCTCGGGCTGTTTACTAACGGAAAAGAAGCTCCAACAAACCAGTGCGCGTCTCATCTCCAAGCCTTCCTACTTTCAAGACATCGAGCCTCGCCCTAGCGCCACGAGCTCCTATACAGCGGATCAAAGGCTCTCTGCCCGTCATAACCGCGCGAGTTGGTCTTTGTTCTGCACCTGCACTACCCGGAAGACCAAGCTCCAACGTACCTGGCGACAATTCCACGTTCAATACGACTCAACCCTATCCCACGAGGCTCATTGTCTGCTGAGCCATCGATCGAGAAGTTCCTTCACCATTGGAGTCCGCACCGCCTTACCTGCTTTGTTCTCCCGGTGCATTGATCTGGCTTTTCGAATCGACTATGGGTCCGGTGGCTACGCCATCTGTCCTAGCGTAAAGAGGGCTGCACGGATAGTGGATCGCAGATGTTCGCCTGCATTCCAAGCTCTGAAACGCCTGGAAAAGTCCCTGCTCGATGCGCTTTTAGGCACGCGAAACGCATTGGAGTACGGTCATGTACCATCTTTTCCTATTCTTCAAGATCATGAACAATTGGTGAAAACACTAATCGAAGCGTGCATGAAAGAACTGATCGTCGCTTTTCATCACGGTGAAGCATCTCCGCATGACCAGATTGATGATGGGTGGACTCTCTTACACGTACGTACTGCAATGACTACACACTCAAGTATGCGGTTTTATAACACTAGACTAGGAAATTGTATACCTGGCCAGTCATATTTACCTGGATCTTTCGAAACAACAGATAGCAACCTCAGTTCTATCTTTATTCAATCTTCTGGTAGAATGCGGAGCTGATGCGAATGCAACCTGGTGAGTTATCAATGGCTGCAAGCATTCCGGAAAACGGTGAAAGAAGATGAATTCGCATCATCTTCATGGACTTCGCTGAGGTATATCTATTAGGAAAACTTCTAGAGGTCTTCTCTTATCTCCTCTGAACATTTCCATTAGCACCACAAAGCATTTCGTGGTGAGAAGTTACATGGCGAGCTCAGCCGTCATCGGTGCTCCACTTACGAATGCCCTCCACGGTCGCGGTTGCGGCATCATAGATACCGGAATCAACCCTTTGAATCATAGTGCAATATTGAACATTTGGGCAATTCCCGATCTCGCAATAGGTTAGTCCAGCGGCTGGGCCAAGTACCTGGTGTGCCTGACTAAGTGCAAACCTTTTTATCCATAGATTACCCATTGCCATCGATCTACTTGCAACTCCTCCAAAGAGATCCACATCTCTTGGGTGGAATCATCAAGAAACGACTCTTTCGAGAGCGGCACGAAGGCGTACCCCCGATGCTATCATTTGCGCTAAATTGGACCGACGGACGAAGATCGCTTCTTGAAGCTGGAGCAGATCCTCTGGAAAGCGTACGTCTTGCCATGGAGATTGGAGACTTGGAAGCTCTTCAAGATCTGCTTGACGCCGACTGCCCGTTCTTTTTCGATCTGGAAGCTGGACATGAGACAAATCTGCTTCATATTTGGTCGTCAGTAGATCGCCATCGATCTCCATTAATGCAGCCACAAGGAACCAATTATTCTGTGGAAAGTTGTTTTCAGTTGATTTTACGACACCTTGTTCAACTCCGCGAACAGCTTTCAACTTTGGGTCAAAGAATACTTCCAGTTGAGCAACAAAAGCGGCTTGGAATCACAGAGGCTTGTGTGAAAGGCACTGTTTTGGACAAAAACGCTTTGGATATTTATGAAGCACTGGAAACAACGGGTTTCGATCTTCACCGCTGCTTGTGGCCTGGCAGACAGGCTTCCGTTTATCATCTTCAGGAAATGGATACTCCGGCTGCCGTACGATTGTTCGATCTCGGATTTCACGACGTTGATGTCCATGATGCGCATGTCCGTCGTCCCATCGAGCTGGCCTGCATTCTCGGGAAAGTGGAGTTGATCTTATGGTTTCTGGAACACGGAGTTTCTCCTTATAAACAGTTCGTTTGGCCTCTTGCAAGAAGACACAGCATTGATGTCTGTGGGGACACTGTCTATCGCATCATCTCAATGTGCGGTTATCCCGAGGTGGACCACTGTCGTTGCCATTGCTCCTCTAGCGGATGTTTACCATCGACCATCTTAGTCAAAAGCTCGGGCACGGTATGGAGAAGGAAGAACGCATGCTTAAAAGATTGAATTAGGAGTGTCCCACCTCGACATCGCTCTGGAGCATTTCTCGCAGCATGCAGAGTCGAATTATTCAAAAGGATGGGCATGTCGCACACTTGTTGCTATGGTGATTGGAAAGTTTTGCCTATAGATGAGGCAACTGACATCATGGAAGAGGAGGACGGGTTCTCTCAAATTCTGGATCACTATATGCAGCTCTTTCAATCATTGTGGTCAGCTTTCGCGCACAGCTTTCAGGATTTTTGGGAAGCGTGGTGGTCTGCAATGGACATCCTCCTTCCCTGCCCAGAAACCGAACGAGGGAGTAAAAGAGAGGGTAACCCAACTACGGAATACTTTGGACCAGACGAGGGTTACGGTCCACATGTTGATCTAATTCGATCCATCGTTGGCCATCATTCGAAATTCCTGTCTTCTATGCTCAAATTCGCTAAGCTCACGACCAACCAGGAGGTTTTACGGACTTGGATCCTGCATCTTAATGACGCTAGCATTGGTATCCCTTTTTCCTTCTACCATCTTGAAAAGATCTTTACGCTTTCAGAAGACCAGCTTCAGGAGTTAAGGAAAGAATACTTCGGGGTCGATGAGCTTTTGGATATGCCTCAACCGAAGAGGCTTCAGGAAGAGAACGACTACATCAGGGAGCAGCTTATTCCGATCATGGTCCCGACCATCATCCTTGACATCCATCTCGGGCGACAAATTCCAGCAGATTTGCGCCAACACTTGGAAACCGAGGGCATCATACAGGATGGAAGACTGGCACGACCTGCTTTCAAGGAGATTCCGGAGGATATTTTCTCTGACAGTATGGATACACTCTTTTGTTGAGTTGGGGACACGGGCGGTATCAGGGTTTTTGTTATGATGTTCTGACATAAGGCTCGAATTTGGGTTTGAGAAAGAACTTGGTTTTTCTTCTTTTTCTTTCCCTCGCTGTAGAATTTCTACTCTCTTAATCCTAATATGCAATATTCTACTCTTAAACGCGGCCATTCCATACTACATGAGAATCGCAGTGCCCATTGGTTCACGCACTCCCACACACACCTGCATCCAGCGAAGAATGCAGAGGCTTGGCTACAAATTGCCCACTGCTAGCTGAAGCTCTTGAGTAATTTCCGCAACCTGGGCGTAACGGCTGCCTATTAGGCAGACGAGCATTTAGGGCCGCACTACTTACGCAATATGGCCAGTGCGTCTTTATACATACTTAGTCCTTCCCGCATCGACTTTTGCACACCTTCACCACAACCCAAAAGAAAAAAATATTAAAGAAAAAGCCCTCCCCACATTCCACCATGCCCGACCTCCTTTACGACATCATCTTCCTCATCGTCGCCGAGCTCTCCGCCCTCCTCCAAAAAGACGCCGACAACGCCCACATCCCCATGATCCGCGGCCACCGCGCCCCCACCATCAAACTCTCCCCCTACGCCGGCATCAACCGCGCCTGGACCTCCGCCATCGAACGCCTCACCTTCCGCTCCCTCCTAATCACCCCGCCCACCCTCCCCCTCGCCACCACCGCCCTCACCCGCACCCGCGCCCGCCTCTCCGCCGTCCGCACCCTCACGTTCCACCTCAACCACGCCTGGTCCCGCACCGCCAAAAATCGCCACCACCCCCACCGGCGCCCGCCAAAACGACGCCTCCTTCTCCGCCAGCGTAGCCGCCATGCTCGCCCTCCTGGCCTCCTGGGAGGCGCGCGACGGCACGCGGCCCGGCCTCGGCGCGATAAAGCTGCGTGTGGTGCTGGATGCCGGCGGTGGGCAGCAGGACGAGGAGACGGATGAGGAGGGCTGGCATTCGGATGATGATGAGGATGAGTGGGACCGCGAGGATGAGTACGCGGAGCTGGTGAGGAAGGCGGCGGTGAGGCATCGGCCTGCTCGCGATGAGGCGCTGTTGAGGTTCGTTGGCGGGGAGTTGCCGCGGGTGAGGTGCGTGAGGGGGTTTGTGTGCGGGGAGGGGGTGGTTTGGCCGGGGGCGCTGGTGAGGGTGGCGGGCGCGATGGAGGGGTTGGGGTGGTGTGGGTGGGAGTTGGGGGATGCGGTTACGAGGGGGGAGGGGTTGAGGGGGAGTATCGGAGAGGTGGGTTTGTTGGCGCGTTGCTGACCTGATGGAAGCTGGACTGATGATTTGGTGTAGCGCTGGGGGAAGGGTTGAGCGAGATTCCGGGGACGTGTGAGGTGTTCGAGGCGAATTCTCATAATGAGTCGGATGGGATGGATGAGCAGCCTGCGGTGCTGGGGTGCGGGATCGATTATCTGTGCATCGGGCTGAGGGATCTGTCGATGAGGCTAAGGAGGTTGGTACTTGAGGATGTGCGCATTTCGCCGGCGCTGTTCTGGCCGCAGGATGATGAGCCTGGCAAGGCTGCTCCGTACTGGCCGAATTTGACCTACATGAGGGATTTGTTTGCGCAGATCGACGCATCAGGTAAGTATGGTTTCCTCAGTTATGCAATTTCTGACATCCCGAATCCAGGGAAATGGTACACGACACCGGATCCCGAACACCTTCCCGCCAGACTTATGTTCGCTTTCTTCGGGAAGCCGGATGACATTCGCTGGGGCCGTCCTTGATCAAGACCGCCTCAACACTCTTTTCCTGGCCACGGCGAAGGCAATCAAGAATATGCCGGCGATGGAAGATCTGGAGATGAGGCTTGTGCATTACGACGACTCGCTGCTCGAATTTGACTACAGGAAACAAGGCGATGCATTGGTCGCGACATGGCATGGTATTGAAGAGCTGCGGTTGAGCGATGAGGTGCTGAGAGAGTTAGGAGTGGAGAGGAATCAGCTGAAGGTCACTTCCGGTAGAAATGGTGTGAGTGCTCGCATGACGCTGCCAAAGCGTCCGGAGTGAGCTGTTCCTGTACACCCTGTGTTTCAGAAAAGAGTTTTTATTTCTTGCCAGCAATAGTTCAATACCAATGACGTCTCTCTCCTACTCCTTCGGTCATGATCGGTACCGGCGTAAGAGTGCTATCGTATTTGTGGCCATGAGAGATGGATGTGTGCTTTTGCGAACGACTTCTAGAGAAGAGCTCTGCACACGCAGTTGATCATCTGTTGCCTGTGCTAAGTAACCTGTCGCATCTATTTGTCAGGTCAATCGTTGCGTCTAAGGTGGCTTGGTCGTGTCAGCGTTCATCGCCGCTTGTCCTAAAAGGCACCAAATTCTCTATATTCTGCTACTTTACATTTCTGTTCGATGATACTTGTCTTCAATTCCGCTTAGTGCTGCACAGCTACAGCACCCGGAGCAACATATCGCCAACATTATGGAATGTAGCGTAGCGATAACCATTACGTCTAGCCGGAGGCGACGTATTTAGAAGAGAACAAAGAGCGCAGAAAGAAACAGTCGTCTCCATCAATGCTATCCACGACGTTTATCCTCTTCTTCTGGAATGTTCAGGCAAGGTCTGGATAGAACCTTGCGGGTAAGAAAGGTTATGAGGGCAACCCTCTTTGATGTTAAACTTGCCAAGTCCCACCAAAACCGCCATTCCTGTCCGTCCGCAGACACCTTCACCACTGCAGATGATGCGAATCCATTGAAGAATCGCACGTGGCGTAAGGCTAGACACCAGCATCACGCCCATGACGCAGCACTTTCCAACCACCACACTTTCATACCTTAAAACCCTTGCAGCTTCCTCAACCATTACACCTCACCTCTGAAACTATCAGGAACCTGGCGAACATAAGGTGGGACTTCGCAGAACGTTGTATTCAATGACTGTGCTTCCCTTTTTGCTTTTGGGCGCAACTGGACCAATATCCGCTGAGATAGTTGGTACTATTGATGTTCTTTCCCTGATCTGTGCTCACATTCTTATTCCTTGACTAGATGCCATCATTTTTACGTGATGCTGCAGGCCTACAGCTGCTACAACTGCAGGCCCGCATCATCGTGATCTTCTGCTGCGTGGGCAAATTTGAACGCGAAGCAGTCTAGGGGAGACTGAAAGAGGACTAACGGGAAAGAAAGTCAACCTTGTTTGAAGCTTCAGACAATAGAAAGTCATGGATAGCTGTCAGTTTTGCGGCCAGTGCTACGGATTGCTGAAGATAGAGTCGGAAAGAGCGTTGGTGGTGGAGAAATCACATTCTTAAAAGGCGTCACCTCCCCCTAAACGCCGGTCCGCGCATGACGCCGGGCGGAACCTCCCAGTCATGAGGGCTGATTGTGCTGCTACTCAACATACGCACAACCGCGGCCAATGACCACCGTGGACTTACCGTCAACCTTGGACACCCCTGTGCCACCATATTCATCTATTCTCCACGTGCCATTCGTCACTAGGACCAGATGGGCAATTACACAACACGTGAAAGCTCATGCCACGCACCGCAATGAACCTCGAACGTTGAAGGCTTTCCACCGCTCTACTCTCAGCCTTATTCCATACTACGCAGCTCAGCCAGTTGTCTTGGAGAAAGGATGGAAAAAACGACAAGAACTTTCTTCTTCTTGCTGACCTCTCCTCCGTTGACTTCTGGATTTGGCTCTTCTCTTCGTCAGAGACATCCACTGTCTTGATCCGCTCTCTAGCTTGGTGACGTTCATCATCGTTTGTTTCTGATGCTGCAGCGCTACAACTCTTTAAGCCTTAGGTACGCACCATCTTCCGCCACTGCACAGATAAATTTAGCCCTGAGAAATGCCAAAATGGAAGGGACAGACAACGGAGAGGGAAGTGAGCAGTAGCATATGTCGGATGGAGAACAGAGACAAATGTTCGCCTAGTTACTCTAACTGGTGCAAAGGCCTATGATATACTCCCCCTCTGCTTTGTAGGGAGGCTCAGTAAGGCAGAGAATTGGTGGCTTTTATCCAACAGAATATTGTAGTGAGATCCCCAAGACGGAATCTTGTTGACTGCTGAATGCAGGCCTGCTATTCTACGACGCCTTTATTCTAGTTCTTTTGGAGTGCGTGTGAGAAACAAAGGAGGCACACAACGTGTATGTTAACGGAGATGAACTGTGTACAACAGTACATACCTAGGGCACGGCGTTAAGCGGAGCGGTGTCCGGAAAGGGTAGAACTAAGCGCTAGACTCCACCAAAAGCCCCATCTCTGCTTAATAATACACTTATCTATGATGTCGATGCTAACATATTAGTACTCAACGTCGTATAAAAACAAATACTCAAACACTCTTCAACAGCAAACCGTTATCTACCTATTGGTTTCCCAGCATTCCTCAGGTTGCAACCATGTCATTGACCGGCCAAACCGTCCTCATCACCGGTGCCTCCATGGGCATCGGCGCCGCCATCGCCCACCGCCTAGCCAAAGAAAAAGCCACCCTCATCCTCCTCTCCCGCTCCCCAGACAAGCTCTCCGCCCTCGCGGACGAGATCCGCCCCACCACCACCGTCCACACCCTCACCGCCGACGTCAGCAACGCCACCCAACTCACCTCGGCCATCACCTCCCTCGTCGCCAACCTCGACAACAACAACCACGGCATCGACATCCTCATCAACAACGCCGGCCTCGCCCTCGGCGCCCCCGCCCCCTTCCCCGCCCAATCCATCGCCGACATCACCACCATGACCTCCACCAACATCAACGGCCTCCTCTACGCCACCCACGCCGTCCTCAACGCCGGCCGCATGCACGCCCGCGGCACCGGCACCATCGTCAACATCACCTCCGTCACCGGCCTCGAGGTGCCCCCCTTCCCCGGCGAGGCCGTCTACCACGCCAGCAAGGCCGCGCAGGAGGCCTTCACCAACGCGCTGCGCATCGAGCTGGGCGGGACGAATGTGCGCGTCGTGGCGGTGCGGCCGGGGGTCGTGGCGACGAATTTCCACGAGCAGAGGGTTGGGTACGACAAGGGGTTGTACGAGAGTTTCGTGGAGGGGTACGAGCCGTTGGTTGCCGATGATGTGGCGGAGGCGGTGGCGTATGTGGTGGGGGCGCCTGAGAGGGTGGCGGTTAAGGCGGTGGATGTGGTGCCGACGGCGCAGCGGAGTTTGGGGGTGTTTGATCGGGAGTGGAAGGGGAGGAATGGAGGCGCGTGATTGGGGGAGGGTGGGGTTTGGGGTGTTGGATAAAACCTGAGGAAGAGGCGTCTCTTTAACTTGCGAAAGCATGGCATTGGATTGTGATGAAGCGCGAAGAAGTGGTTGTATTGTCTATGAAGAAGCACGAGGTGCAGATGAGTAGACTACAACATGCGCTAAGCCGAAAGAAGGCGAATGCCTGGTCCTCCACCATCCGTCAGATTGCTTTCAGTGAGCTTCTTCCAAATATGATGACAGCAACATGTGCGCACTGTCCACCGGCTATGTGGAACATATGACTTCTCCGTGCTTGCTGTTTCGTTGGCTCTTTCTTGGCTACGTTCGACTTTACGGTGTGAAAAGTTGATTCAGCATCATTGTCTTCCCATGCTGCTTACATCGAGTAGAAAAACATGATGTGGTTAAGCAGTGAAAACAAAAGTTGCTGAACATTTTTGTATCCGCAGTACAAGAAATTCATGGCAGGCATGGTGCTTGGAAGATTCGTGGCCACCTAGAACAAGGCCTCCACTCCCAAAAAACAGTGGGTCCTCAACACATTTTCTTCGTTCCAGCGACCTTCGTATACATGGTGTAAGGGTTACGGAAGATGAATGTTCAAAATACGGCAAGGGTGCTTTTAAGGAGTCGCTGTTCGGTTGGTTGATGATATCTCTGATCCGATGACATGCGGCAGTATTGTGACCCAACAAGTCTGCTAACATATTGGCCTTCCTCAACGATCGCTCTGTGTAATCAGTAAATCACTGGTAGAATCCTCCGCCTCAAACATTAGAGTAGGAGTAAGACGTAACGGTTGACATTAACAAATCCGAATATCCCTCCGCTTTGTGGCTGAAGCTGGTATCCGTATGTGTCGGTCATAATAACTCACACCTGGACAATAAGTAAACCCGCGACCAGCTGCTGGACGATCAGTAAATACTTGAACAACTCCTGGAAGATCAGTAAACACTTGACCAACTCCAAGGCTTAGATGCCCTATTCGTTGTGCCACATCACCGCATTCGTCTACCAAAATAGCAAAAGGGTAGTCTCCACGACCCTCCAAAGTACCGAGAACGACTGCAGTAAACGTTCGATAACCAAACTGTCCATCAATGGTGGTACTTTCGAAGCTTGCGTCGAGAAAATAAACCGGTGTGTACCATTTTTCCCGGGATCCTGCGAAAATTTCCGCATAAAACCCAGGTTTTCCGTGTTTTGACCCAAGATCGCGAAGCCACCATTCTGGCGAGTCAAAGTGTTTGAGCCTCACCTGGAACGTATAAACATTCCTCAGGTGTAAGGTATGGCCAATTTCCGAGGGACTGTCCTTCAGGTACGACAGCTCTTCGAACTTCTCCCACGCTATCACACTGCCACTACTCAGCTCAACGTCAATACGGATGTCGCTTTGAGTAACCCATGGATCATGTGATTGGAATGGATGCGTAGAAGAGTTCCATTTGATTGGGCCTTTCCAGCCTGCCCAGGACCAGCTTGGGAAAAGCGATCGACGAGTAGTCAGCCCACTATTCTTCCAGCAGAGCCCAACAATAAAACCATCAGATGACGATCTCGCTATTGGGACTGTGTCATTCAACTCTTTTGACTTTCCGGAGAGTTCGTCCCTACTGCTGCCCCTGAAGACTGGAGGAAGCACCGGGACACCCCAAAGGTGATATACTGGATGTTCAAGGTCTTCGAAAGCGCGCAGGATCCCAGAGAACGCATTGAGAGCATCAGAAGGATACGTCAAATCCTTTGTTGAGTATTCAGAGATACGGTCAGTGATGTCCCACGGATGGCTGCCGACGCCGTAGGCAGTCTTGATCCATCGAATAGAGCTGTAGACATCGCGCTCCTCCACGTTCCGCTGCCATGAGGTAGCACATTCGTTGGCTTCAGATCCCGTTGTCATGTCGATAACACAGCAGCAAAAGCTCGCTTCATTTTCCGTGAATACGAGACGTCGCCGCGAGAATCGAAATTCCTGGTAAGTCCACGCTCGAGTGCTCCACTTCGAATTGCGTACTGACTGCTCCTGGTTGTCCAAAGCGAGATACGCAAAGTTGCCGATGAGAGGGGCCGAGAGACTGCCACGCGAAATTGTGCTAACGCCCGGAATGCCAAAGCTGGGATTGTCGCCCGCTGCAGCTACGATGGTAAGTTCGGCATTCCGGTAGATCAAGTCCATCTGCCGAATCTGGTGGTGTTTGTTGGGATCGTTCTGGTTGATGCAATATCGATCGATCCAGATGAACTGAAACCCCATCATTTCTGTTACAATGATAGCGTCTTCGATTGTCTTTTCCGCTACTTCTGACAAGAAGTCTGGACTGGATTGTTGCCGAATGCGTTGACTGGACGCTGTCGGTGGTCCCCAAACGTATGTCAATGCAGCATACTTTGTTTCAGCCGTGGCCATCTCTATCTTTCGGGTTGCGCAGTTGATGACTCGGAGGTACAGGATGTTCACACTCAGCCTTCTCCCACATTCCAACTCTTGATGACTGGCCGTGCAATACTCCAGTTTCTTCCTCAACGCTGAGTAGTCAACCTGCAACGGCACAATCTTTTGCAGGTTCCGGTAAGTCAGGGGATGTCGCAATCGACTCTTTTCAATGACGACTTTTGAGTAGCTCGTGCGGCTGAGGTGGTTGTGTGCATAGAGAGCGATCTCTTGGATCATGACGTTCTCTGGGGGTTCTTTGTTCATGTGCTGTTTGTCGATGAGAGCCCAACGATTTCTTCCTAGAGCTATGTTTTGAAGCAAGCTGCACAGGCCACATGAGGAGTCCAAACTCGTAAGTTTCGCTTCAAACCCAAGCGTACTTAATGAGCCCTCTTCAGACGCAACCGCAGAGATCCAATCAAGGTGTAAGCTCTGACATCTTTGACATAGCGTAGACCGACGCAAAGCAACGAGCGTATCTGTTGACGAAGAGTTTTGGGTTGAATAATTTGTTGTTGAATCATGGAATGGCTTTGCGAGAGGAACGAGCGAAGACGCAGGCTGGCATTCCACGGTGGTTGAAGACATCTTTTCCTAGCCTGGTCGCAATAAGTTCTAGAGAACAAGAGAACAAAGTGGTATTCTGAGCGTTCAGAAGCAGTGTAAGGCTAAGTATAAGAACTATTTCATGGCTATGTGTGTTGAGTGTTGGAAGAGGTATCGCATCTTAGAAGGCCGCAGATGCGATGGGATAGAGGTGCGGGGTTATATGGGGTGTGCGCCAAGCAGAGGCTGTGCATCAGTAAGACCACAAGGCTGAGGATTTTAGGCAACAATGACAATACGATAGCAGTAGAAGGCTATGCACTGGGGTACTGCAGCGAAATGCTAGCGCAAGGCTTTTTTTTCCCTAGCACGGTGCTGTCCTGACCTATCACACCATGAAAATACGGTCTAGAAATTCTTGTTTTCAGGATCGGTAATCATAGAGCTCATATTCCGCTGCAGAACCCACCTGTACGGGTAAAGTGATAGACAGTCGAGTCCTTGAGAGATCATGGTTTGGGCGCGGGAGTGACGTTTTGCAACCAGGGAAGTTACAGGACAAATGGTGATGCAGAGGCGGGTGATGAAGCGCGCCAATATAAGCAAGGCTGTGTGGAGCTAATGGAACAGTCTAAACCTAATTGGGCAATTACCCGGAAGTGAGTGGTCAGAATGTACATACAGCTCGCAGTTGGCGCCCATGGCCTCATACTCCGTCAGTTTATTGGGAATCAATATTGTCTTTAGCAGATTACCTCTCCTTCAACACTTCGCACTAAGGTATGTACGCAGTCATCACCGTCAAGCGTAAACACCATATTCCGCTGCTGCGCTTCAACAACCTTCATGGCATCCCATCTCCGCCCAAGCGCATCTTCCTTTTTCCCCGAAATCTACCTCCCAAACGCCAACCACCCTCCCACCTCATTACAGCCCTCACCCCCATTACCACAAACCCCTCTCCTCACGCCCCCCTCACAACCCCCAACTCCCCCACCGACTCATTCCAATTCGAATAAGCTACTCTCGTCAGCACCCCGCCCAGAAAGGAGAGTATAAAAACAGCTCAAAACTTACACATCGGCAGCGAATCCAACTGCGGCCAAAAGTCCAAATCCCAATCCAACTGCTGCTCCAACTGCTGCACATCCCCGACACTACTCCCATCCCCGTCGCCGCCACCGCCCCGGCCATTACACTGCCGCTGCGACTCCCCACCACCCAGCACAACCGCGCCATCGCCAGGCAGCGCGCGCGGACTGAGCAAACCGTCTGAATCGTGGTGGTGGTGGTGATGGTGGTGTGCAGCGACAGCCGACTCGACCTGCCGACTAAGCTCCTCACGCAGCTCCTCAAGGATGATGCTGTAGCGCATGCTCGGCGCATTCGCCTCGGTGACGTCGGCGAGGTACTGCTGGCAGGTGTCGGCGAGGGCGAGGAGGTCGCGGTGGAGGATGAGGATGTCTTGGCCCTGGCGGCGGGCGTGGATGAGGTAGAGGTAGGTGATGGCGAGGGCGTTGAAGGCGACGTACTGGGTGAACCAGAAGGACGAGAACGGCTGGCCCTCGGTGATGTAGTCGAGGGCCATTTCGATGGCGGTGCGGGCCGCGGTGAGGCAGTCTTCGACGAAGGAGCGGGTGGTGGGGTTGGAGGAGGAGGAGTAGCTGCCGCCGCTGCCGCCGCCGGGTCGGGTGAGGTTGAGGAGGAAGGGGCGGTTTACTAGCATTACGGCGTGCACGTAGGCGAGTTTTAGGACGGTGGATTGCCGGCGGAAGATGGGGATTAGGCTGGACGGTCGGATCGCGCCGGAGAGGTAGGCGGGGAGTTCGGCTTTCCATTCCTCGAGGCCCTTGTTGTGCTCGGCGGCGGCGGCGATGCGCTCGGATTCGGTCCGAGAGGGCATGGTGTACTGCTCCTTGGCTGCTCTTCCGACGATTCTGGTCAGCTTGGAGTGGAAGACGGCGGCGTCCTCCAGACAGTCGTTCTGGCCCGGCGAGATGATGTCGGTCGCCGTCAAGTCCTCATCATTTACCGACAGCGGATACTCCTGGCTGATGTCGTCGTCTTGGATCCATCGTGGTCTCCCGAACATGACTGACATGTAGCGGTCTGTGGTGTACATGGACCAGAACAGCCGTCTTTGGCACTCGCGGATGATCAGGGACGTCTTCTCGCCCAAGATTCGCCTTCGGTGCAGGCCGAGAGCCATGGCTAGTTGCACGGTAGTCCCGAACGTGAACCAGGCTTGGTTGGATCGCGCCGTGCTGAGCAGGTAGTGGACTAGGGCGAATCTGGCCTGGACCGACTCGAGGGTGGCAGGGCCAGTCTCCTTGGAGATGAGAGACTGGGCTTCCTGGTAGTACATTTCGCTTTCTCGCCGAATGTCCAATTCGGGGTCCTTTATCCGGCTGAGCTCGTACAGGGTAGCTATGGCGAGAATGGCCAAGACCACGGCTGTCTTCGCTGGGTGAAGGGTTGAGTTCGGATCATGCATAGCAGCAAGCCATGACTCTAGGGTAGGCCTATGAAGGAACCTATATGTTGGTGCAGCGAATTCAAAATACCGAGTAAGGAGATAGTCGGTGCGAGTTGCAGAAGGCAGGGAAAGGCCAGGGCCTGAGGCTGACGGCGCATTTTTATCACCATAGTTAAATATGGTGACATCCTTGGGGCTTTCGTGGCTCGCCTCTGACAGTTCCACCTTGAGAGCGTGTGCCTGGCCCAGTTTTCTCAAAGCTCGACGGAGCCAGGCTACACTAGAGCTTGGGCCGAGGTAATGGCCGTCAAAGTTTCCGTCTGGTTCCGGGGACGGGCGACGCGAAGGTTCTTTGCTCATTGAAGGCCGCCAGTGGTCAGCAGGCGGCAACAAGGGCTGCAAAGAAGCTCTCGGGTGTTCGAATGTGACGGCATTCTGCTGAGGTTGCTGGAATGTCGGAAGAGGAGGTAGATATGACGGAGGTTGCGGCTGCGGCTGGTGGAAGACTTGGGCTGGTGACTGCACTGGTATGTCATATGCCGAGCTCAGGGAATGGTGTCTCTGGACAGCAGCCTCAGGGGACTGTGTGACGATGGGGGAGGGGGCATGCTGGGTAGACGACGACTTTGGGTCGCGATCGACAGAAAAGTTCACGTCGTGGGACTCGGCAGCGAGAATCAAGGCGTCAAGGCCGCGCGACGAGGGCGGGGTGGTGAAGCGGCCGCGAGTATAGCTGGCGAGATAGGTGCAGGGCTTTGCAGCCTTGTCACACGAGGGACATGGCTGAGTTCCGGTGCAGCGCTTCTTCTTCCTGGAGCTTGTAGTCAGCGGGAGAATGCGGGGTAGTGTTTGGACTGGGGTAGTACGCTTTGCAGGCGTCACATGCGCGGGTGATCTTCCTGCGCTTCTCGGGGTGCTGGGTGGGCGTATTCGACTCAGCGGACAGCGGCGACACAGCAGCCATTTGGGAGCGGAAAAGACTGCGGTCGCGGCGGAAATTGGGGGAGCGTGCAGCTTTAGTAGTTCCGACGCTGTGGGTGCGGGGCGCGGGGCAGCGTCTGGGGCTGGGCCTCAGCCCGTGTGCATGTCCTCGGCTCATCATCATCAGATCTTGCGACGACAAGAAAAGCTGTGTACAGTATGCTCGCTGCACACATGGCCGCCTTGTTTTTCAACCACGGTCAAACCAGCACAGAAACCTGACACGCTCGAGGCGTGACACAGCTCTTTCTTTGCTGTGCTTCACCCGTTTTCCGCCGAATCTCCGCCTGATCCCCGAACTGCCACAGTTATCCGCTCGTCCTTCCGACATGTGCTCCACATTCAGTCCACTACCAGCTCGTCATTAATCATTGAATTGCCCGCCTACCATGGCGACATCACTCATTCCTCCCTCTTTCTCCCTCTCATCCCTCACAAGTACTCTGTAACGCAACGATGCCTCTCCCAACTCACTTTACGCTCAACACCGGCGCCAAGATCCCGGCTGTGGGTTTCGGAACGTGGCAGGCGGCGCCCCACGAGGTCGAAAAGGCCGTCGAAATTGCGCTGCGCGAGGGTGGGTAAAAGACCGCATGTTTCTGGCCTTCGGTGGGTCCGCTGACGTCGCGCAGGCTACAGACATCTGGACTGCGCTGCCATCTACCGCAACGAGACCGAGGTTGGCCTGGGCATCCGCAAGTCCGGCGTCCCGCGCGACCACATTTTCATCACCGGCAAGCTGTGGAACAGCAAGCACCGCCCCGACGACGTCGAGGCCGCCCTGGACAAGACCCTCCAGGATCTGGGCACCGACTATGTCGACCTGTACCTGATGCACTGGCCCGTCGCCTTTTCGCCTGCAGGCGACAAGTTCTTCCCGCTAGACGATCGGGGCGTCTTCGCTCTCGATGACGTCGATCCCGCCGACACGTACAAGGCCATGGAGAAGCTGCTGCAGACGGGCAAGGCGAAGGCCATTGGCGTGTCCAACTTCAACGTGCGCCGCCTCGAGGACCTGCTCGGGAAGACGAGCGTCGTGCCCGCCGTCAACCAGATCGAGGCCCACCCGTACCTGCAGCAGCACCATCTCACCGACTTCTGCAAGAAGAAGGGCATCCTCATCGAAGCCTACTCGCCGCTGGGAAACAACCAGACGGGCGAGCCGCGCACCGTCGACGACCCCAAGGTGCACGACATCGCCAAGGGTTTGGGCGTGGATCCGGGCGTGCTGTTGGGCAGCTGGGGCGTTCAGCGCGGCACCGTCGTGCTGCCGAAGAGCGTGACGCCGCATCGCATCGCGTCCAACTTGAAGGTGAAGGAGCTGCCTGAGGATGCTTACCAGGGCCTGAACGCGTTGGAGAGGCACAAGCGCTTCAACTTCCCCGGCTTGCGGTGGGGGTTTGACATCTTCGAGGAGGTTGGCGACGCGGAGAAAGTCAAGAAGGCTGCCGAGAGCTTCGGGGAGGAAAATAAGACCAAGTTCACTGTGTAGGGTGATGAAGCTTCGCCAGCCGATCCCGCTCGGTTGCGCTAACCTGATTTGGAAGTGGGCACGCTCAGGGCTCCCAACTACTCTCTGCACACTTTCCATGATACCAACCTAACGCATAGATATGGATGCAGGTGGAATATAGAAGTGGAATCAAATAAAAGTACCCTCTAAATCGTCGTTCTGTCCATTCGAGCTACCACGCTTCTCTGGAGGCCTTCCTTCCCCACCGTTCCTGCTCCGCCCACTTGGACACTATCAATATCCACCATCAAGTTCCCATACTCTATCGCTGTCGCGACATCCGCACCCATGCCATGTCATAGATTCGCCCATGAGCCACCAGAACAGTTTGTTGTTGAGATCCTGCTTATCGTGCGAAGTTTGCTTGGTGAGAGGCGCAGCGGATAAGCCGTGGCTTCGCTTGTTGTCAGCATAATCCCCCGAGGTACATACTCGAAGAGATCGCAATCTTACATGCAGCCGATGGGCTAATTTGTAGTTGCTTTTTCCAGCCAGGGATGCGAGTTTGACCTATCACGTCACTGGGATGCAGCCCGAGATCGTGTATCCAAATTTATCAAGTTTCAAAGACAGCCTTCGGGCTGCGCGAAGGTGCTGTACAGGCATCGCATAGATGAACTGTTTTTTTCATGGAAATTGCCCTCTTTCCATTCGAGGATGGCATGGAGTTGCTCACTACACCTGCACATCACCGCTCCAGCTCCGGTCCACTTGTTAAACACAATGTTGGCAGCGTTGCAGCTTTGCGATAGCAGCGTGAGCTCGCGGTGCGAGCGGTTCCGGTCCGCTTCGCCTGGGCTCTTGTTCCCCCTTACATGCTGTATCTCTATGTTCGAGACGACCTCCGAGACTATGCTTTGAGTCTATTTTATTGGCCAAGAAAGCCATGACCACACATCGTTCATAGAGAGGGAACGGGTCTGGGTTGACCCGACTTTTAAAATTTTGATGTTGTCTTTCTCGGAGTTGGCCGCGGAGATGGCCTCCGACGTCGGCGGGAAAGAATATATAATTGGGTTACAGGGAAACAGCAGCTGATGCATGGTCTCCTCTTGTCTATGATACTCGGTCTGAAGAACGAGATATGACGTAATGTAAGAATCAGATAACACTTGAAGTTTCTGTTGGTAGCGATGGTGGCGTTGTAAGATACTCGACATCTCCGCGGATCTCTGGATTTTGATGTCTACCGTCTGTCTTATTGCCATTCCACATACCATTTGTTCTAGACCATTGATGGCGTAAACATTGCTCTATTGTGTGGCAGAATAGCACCTTCCATATGCGAGCTGCAATGAAGTGGGATCTCGTTGCCCATACTTTGCAGGATAACAATTCCTCATTCAGACGGTGGCGGCAGATGTCTCTCCGTGTGAAACACAGGAAACGGCGTGCGGCGCTCACCAATAGAGGAGCGGTGTGGACAAGAATCTACAAAGCAGCAACTCGAGCAATATTACCTGGAAAGGCAATCCAATATTGCTTTTCCTTGTCACTATCATGACTGACGAATGAGGCTTAACGTAATACTAAGCCGTGTGTCAGAGCAACCAAGAAACCAAAACACCACCAAACTAGTGACTTCACGACAGCGGAGAAATAAGCTTTGCCTTGTTGCCCTTTTGTTTTGCGGGCGGGAGACCTGGACCCGCCCATTCTTTCGCCTCTTGAATCAGTGCAAATCAGGTGATTAGCCGCATTGCCCAATTCGAATCGAACCACTGCTTCCGAATGACGTGGTTGCCGCCTTTCCGTCCTCTCCTTCAGCTGTGGTGTTCCTCGTACCCAACAAACCAAACACCTCTACCGTCACCCGGCCAATTTCTTCTGGCAAAAGAAGATGCGAAGATAGTGATTCCGCATCTCAATGAGCCTCAAGTTTCCATTCTTTTAAAGCGCCCCGGTTAAACTCACGGGCGCCAGAGACGAGATCTCAGGACAACTATCCGGTCGGCGCATCTCGGAACTCCCGACCAACGCAAACATCTCTCTCGCCGCTGGCCCCTGCTCTCCGGGGAATTTTTACTCGATAAGATATACATATAGAAATCTTGGGACGAGGGTGATCCGGGCGCAACCTCCACCACAATAAACAGACACCAACCAACAAGATCATTGCATTGCTCCACCCAAAAGACCGCATCGTCCAACAACGAGACAGATCATAAGATCCACCCCGGTTATATGATCGATCTTGCGTGCGCGCGGCTCGTTGACCGCCGCATCGGTTTCCCGGAGGTTGCCGCAATGCATCCCAATGCGCTTTGTTGATGACGCGGTCTTTCCGGTCCCCGGCTCTGCGTGGGTAGGTGACTGAAAACTGGCTGTCGAGAGGCAAGGAAAAAAAAGCTAAAGGCAAACCCGCATTCTATAGTGGACTTTTGGTAAGGTGTCAGTGCACTCGCGAAAGCTTATGCGCCGATTTGCAGTAAAATGGCGATTCGGGGCGATCTACGTATATGGAGGCGAAACAACGAAACGAAACGAAACGATCTGGCGATCATGGGCAGGGAAATACGTATAGCGGCAGTACCCGCGATTGCGAATGGTTTCTTCCATCCCAAATGGTATATACGTGCGGGAGCGGTGCGTGAGGGGCCGAGCCGGCGGTGGATCCTACCGTTGTGCTTAAGTGGTGCCGGCCGCGTGTACTCCAAAAAGCTTATTTTGTTGGTGTTTGTCACCCTTCGCGCTTCCGAAAGCAGCCGGGTGGTTTCCTTCGGGTGGTCCGTCGCGAGGGATTGGCTCGCTGCGACGGTGAAAAAAATCGGCAGTGTTTGTTCGCCCTTGGGCGGAGAACAAGCTCCTTTTCCACATTCTCTTTTTGGCCCTTTTCTGGTGGAACTGGGTATAGTTGCACTACTTTAAGACTTGGCACTTGCCACAATTATGGAGCCTGGACGTGCCGCGCCATCCGAGGAGGATCTCTCTTTTTTTTGCGTTTTCTCGCGAAGCAGTCAAGCTAGTGCGTGTGCCAGTGCTCATGGAGCAGAGACCGAAAGTCCGTCAAAGCTATCGGGGCGGGCTGCAGAAAGCAGTGGAGCCGGAGCGGACCGAGCCGATATGATTCGGCAGTTAATGGATATGCGGCTGGCAATATGATCGACTGCTTTTCGATTTACCCGCCGCCCTGGGTACACGCGGCTCCATGTGCTGGTGGTAAAACCCGGCGGGGTGGTTAAGGTTTTTCCAGTGTGCTGGGGGGCGCAGGGTCCGACAACATGGCAGGAGACAGTGGAATGAAGGGAAAAGTTGGAGAGAGAAAGTGCGCATCGTGTGCCCGGGGGACAGCCAGAACTCCGACAGTAAAGATCGGAAGCAGCCCGTCATCTCCACGCAGGGCGCGATAGTGCATGACTCTGATGTGAGAAACTGACCATCCCACAATCGATCCCCAAAGCAGCCACGGCGCACTTTCTTCAAGAATTGGATATACGTCCGAACCGGTGAAATTGACTAGTCCAAGCTATTACGCTCAACAATGACTTTGTTCAGCTGGTTTCTGTTCTCTGGCTGCTTGGACGTGGGGGCTGGCGCACGCCCGCTCTCTGCAGGCCGTCCAGTCAGGTTCAAGATGCAGCAACTTCCCATTTCTGGAACCCTGGTCCGAGCGAACATCACTATCAAGCAGAAGCCGTGGAGAACGCAGGGCGCCTGAAGAAATGGCTACATACGGGGAAACAACCTGTGGTCGTACGAGATAATGCCGTGGAACTACGGGTAGTAGTACTGGCAGCCCCTGAGGTTGACAGCTGGGCAGGGAACCCGGCTCCACGGCTTGCAAGTCCACACGAAAACGGAGATACGTGCTTGGCCCAATGGTGGGCAACCATCGAATTTTACGATGCATACGAACACGAGAGAAAGAGACCTATCAGTTTCTTCAACCCCTCCAGATGCTAACCTAAATGTAAAGTCACTGCATATTGAAGCGGCGAGGAACTAAATTTGCAATATCGGCATGATCTCAGCCAAAGTTTGCTTGCGGACTACTCTAATAATAACCGAGGAGACTATGATCGAGTCGGGGAAGACAATCTTCGCTAAGAGATCTCGATGGATAGCTGCATTGCATTGCATGCATTGACGTGCAGAATGCAGCCCCCGGAATCGATCCGAGTGGGCTGAGAAAAAAGCAAAAAGAAAACCAAGAAATTGGAAGCAACCCCAAGACCGCGACGACGACAAGAGGGAGATGAGTAGGACATGAAAGCATTAGAGATACGTGCAAAGTGAAAACGAGTGGATGCACTCTAACCCTTTCCTTCAACGCCCATGGTCCAATCTAGAAGCCCAAGAAGGAAAATGGGACACCCAGAAAGCCCTGCCAAAATCATGCTGGAACGCCAGTTGAGTAATCACAACTGTTTGCCCGGCACCTCGTCCGCCCAGATCAGCTCCCGATTGAACTTGGCTGGGTCCTTTGCTTTCTCTTCGCGGCATCGGGTGCAGTATCCAGCCTGCAGGATGCGGACGTCTTCGATGTAGGCGCAGGCTCCCTGCATTTGAACCTGTTTGATCTGCTCGGGGGAGAGACCGGCGTAGACTCTTGGATTGTTGCGTTCGATTTCGGAGACGTTGAGCTTGCCAACAGTGCACAGTGAGAGCTGCGGAGCTTCCTGGGGGGAAGGGCCGTGGTTGCACTGCCAGACCTTGGTCCACTCGTAGCACATGGTGAGTTTGGAGTTCTGAGAAGTTGAACGTGGTAGAGGTTCCGGAGGAGAGCTTTGGCAAGCAGATTACAAGAGACGGTAAAAGTGAGAATTGAAGATTTGGAGAGGTTTAGATAAATGCTGCTGCGTATAGAAGACTGCACTGGATGAGGAGCCGGATCTGTCCAAACTGCCGTCCAGGCCATTATATACGTGAAGTCCCAGTACCTATGCCCACCGGGTGACGCCGAACAGAAAGCCTCTGGAGCTGATCTCGAGACTTTGCATAGCGCACCGCACCAAGAGATATTGAATGCCACAAGGTGGATAGTGTGAGAAGAACACGAACACGGCTGAGCAAACAAGGCAAGTCAACCACAGTGGATCTCTCATGCGCAGCTTGCTAGATTCGCGAGCGCCCATCCCGCAGTGGATCGATAAGGTCGAGGTGAGCCGCATTGGCAGAGATCGGAGTGTAGCCATCAGGGTCTCTGGGCAAGCCATGAGTGGAGCAGAGCCTCTGAGCAAGCGGCAGGTACGCGAGACAAGTCAGCTGGGGAGTCGCCCATATTCCTTTGTCTCTGGGTGGGCGATGGCCAGAACATGGATGGCTTGCTCGGACGAGTAATTCCAAATAGTCCGTATCCCACACGTCTCTTGGGTAGTGCATAAGGGTCGGCGAAAGTGGCCGGAGATTTCTTTGCAGGCAGTTGGATGCAATCACACGCGTTTCGCCGGAGCTGCATCAATGACATGTGTTCGTTCGCAAAGTTGGCGGTCAGGACGGGCCTGCCCCGTGCAGAGGAACGCGGACGCCGCAGAAGAGCCTACCTCCGGATCGGCCGTGCCAGAGAACGGGCGTTACAGCGACACGTCCAGGCGCGTGGTGTGGGCTTTACGGCGGGACTGGCAGGCGTGTTGTGAGTAAGGGATCGGGTCTGTAGGTCTGATTAGGCCATGAAGCATTACCAGCCGCACTCGGTTGCGGACGGCAGTGGGTTGGGAGTGATAATTACTCGCCAACCTGAAACCGGCAAGAGGGAGCTGAAAATGACGATTCTCGCGGGCGCGGGCAGATCTTGTCTGCAAAGGTCAGGGTGCATCAGGGAGTCGCCAACGGCTGCTAGACGAGGCATGGCGTTTGAGGAGGAGCGAGAACAGACGGAGTTCCCCTCTGCAGGCTGAGTCGTGAGTAGACAGGGCAGCATTGGCCGGTGAATGGCGGTGCAGACTCAGAGGGACGGCAGCTGAGAGGCAGGTGGTACAAGCAGGGCTTTGCTTTGGGCTTGGGCAGCGCAGCACAGCGCAGCGGTGCAGGATCGCGTACCACCCACCATCACTGGTGTTGTTCTCTTCTTCAGCCGCAGCTCGCCGGCGGCTCCGCCGACGTAGGCCAAGGCAAGCGCGGTCATTTGGTGACGACCGCAGTGACACGAGCGCGCAGATGATCCCCCGTGCAGCTTGTAGCCGTCACGGGCATTGCCATAGGTGAGATCTGCCTCGGGGGCCGGTGGGTGGGCGCATTATTTCGGCCGGGCAGTTGTTCGGCGCGTCTCGGTGTTTGGCGCGTTCTGGGTGCATCATCAGCGTTGGCACGTCATCAGCAGTCCGGGCGCACATGGTTGCAGCGGGAAGGTTATCGACGGCGGCTATCTCCAAGTGCTCGAGTCGGGCGAATAGTGAGGCTCTTCCGCAGAAAGGGTCCAGCAAGGCGTGCAGTGCAGGCTGGTGCCGCAGCATTGAGCTCGCTCCCGTCGCGAATGCGATCCTCCCAAAGTAACGCGCTTAGTCAGTGCTCACCCAAGAATTGTCCGCCGCTCCAGCCCGCTACTCCTCCAGGATCACGGCCGCGGCTCACCTGCCAAAGTCACCTCGCCCTCGACGACGGGCCCTCTGTGCAGCCCCACTGCGCCGACCACACCGCCGCCGCCCGTGCCTGTCAGACGTTGCGCACCCACCACACACGTGCCTGCTGCGGATCATACCCCGAGCGCACGCCGCCACGAGCGCGTCACCCCCCAGCAGGCATCGCCCGGCTTCTCCACGACCAGCCTCGGACTCTCTGCGGCCGTCAGAGAGCCACACCACCGCCGTGATGAGACGAAGAGCCGCCGATAACCTTCTCGTTGGGCCACAGCAAACGCGAACGCCCGCAATCGATCGAATCGCATTGATGCGCCAGGAGTGCCCGGCGCCACCTGCCCGCCCGCCTCCGCGCGCCGTCGCATTCAAAGAACGCTGCCAGCTGTGATGAGGATGGGACATCAAATCAGGCGCCATGTTTCCATGAAACGCCATAACCCGCCCAAGCTTACGCCATTGCCGTCGGTTGGCGTGGTCCCCCTTGACAACCGCCTTCTAGAAATTGTGCGTTGCAATTCCTGCCATTTTACCGCAACGGGTAAGATGTGCGCCGGCATCGAATAGTCAGACCATCCGAGGGCGGTCACTGCTGAGCCCCAGAGATGGCCGGTAGCTTGATTCAGAAGCCTTGCAATTTGTGATGTGCGTGACTTCCAAGCCGTTTCAGCTTCTATATTCGTAAATTCGGGGTTGGCCAATCACCAGCCCTGACCAGGAACAACGAGGCTCCGCCACGTCGAGCTGCGTAGCACTCCTCAGCCTTATATCCTGCAGCTCCGCTATGCAACCGTTCTGGCCCCCTCGCCCTCCCAGACCGCACTCCTCCTCGCTCCTCTGTCCGTGCTTCCAGTCACTCGTTCCAAAGCCTTTAAAGATCGTCGACACCCTCACCAACTGTCATCCTCACTCATCACCCAGCCTTTCCCGAACCAGCATATTCTCCGACACTCCTGCTACTTCATCAGCCGCTCCCGCTCGCTCCTGTCCAGGCCTGCTTATCACCTCCAACACTGATGCCCCAAAGAATGTCCACCTACTACTACAACGAGGCCGACCTCGCCATGATGGACATGTTTCCACAAGGCACCTGCCAGCCCTCCTCCACAGCCCTCTACGCCCCGTGTCAGATGCAACAGCTGCCTCCGCGCCAAATGCTCGACTCGAGGTCCGCTCCCATCCCCATGACGGGATACGTCCCTCACCACGGCCTGCCCCAGCACAGCTCGTTCCCGCAGGATTACTGGTCCTCGCAGCACTCCATGGCCCCGCAACCCTCGCTGGCCGTCCCTTCGTTACCGCCCTACGCCACTCCCACCATGGCCTACTCGCAACCTCAGGCAATGACTCCGGAATCCACCATCCCTTCAAGCTACATGTCAGGGCCCCGCGGATCGAGATCTCCTTCAGCATCCACCGGAGCCTTTTCGCCGCAGCCTTCGGTCGACGGCAGCGTGGCCGACTACTCGCGCTCCATTTCGCCCAGCGCCAACTCGGCAGACCTCCGCGCCTACGGTTACCTGAACAAGAACGGCACCTGGACCTGCGCCTATCCCGGATGCACGTCAAAGGCCGTGTTCACCCGTGGCTGTGATTTGAGGAAGCACCACAAGCGTCACACCAAGTCATTCTTCTGCAGACACGAGGGCTGCCCGCAAGCCACCGGTGGCGGCTTCTCCAGCAAGAAGGACTTGGCGCGGCACGAGGCCAAGCACAACCCAGGCGTCATTTGCGAATGGGATGGGTGCGAGCGGATATTCAGCAGAGTTGATAATATGGTAAGATTTGGACCGACACCCAATCTCAAAAGACAGCCTTGTTCTAACGGACGTTCGCAGAGAGACCACGTCAAGCGCATACACCTCAAGGGAGCGAGACCGACGCCCGGAAAGCGCACGACGACGGTGTAAAAAAAAGCAACAGTATTTTCTTTCACGATTTCGAGCAGGCCCTCGAGTCAGTCGGGTAATGGCGGAAGAAATCAGAGGGTGATCGCCGTGCGTCACGACTGTAATGAACATAGGTATACCGACGCAGCACTCAGGGATTCGCGAGTTCGAACAACAAGAGAAGGGCGAAAAGCACCAACAAGAAGCCAGCAGCGCAGGCCAGAATGGGGAAAAAAGCGCGCAAGACGCAACTTCCAAGTTTCTTTCGAAATGGCATGAGTCGCGGGTAGCGAACATGACTGGGACATAGAGTAGGATAGACAGGGCCCGGCATTGGCATATCTTTTTTGTACAAGGTTGTTATGGAGTGGAGGCGTCACAGGCGTTCTTTTTTTGGGCGCAGATGCATACCCCAGGCAGCATCACCGGGAGAAAAGCCGCGGAGCTTCGAGTCAACAGTCGCATGGATTGCGCGGGATAAAGGTAGTCCAAGGTTGCAACAGCCGCATTTATAGTGGGTCAGACGGCCGTGGCTGCGCATTAGAAAAAATATGATAAATACGACAAATAGATGATGGAAATACTACAGATGAAATGCTTGAATCAGGGGCTTACCATGGCAAAAAGCAGCGGCTCTGATCGGACCATCCGACGTCCTCGTGCGTAGACATGTGTAACGGTTGCACCTTCTGCCTGGCCGCTCGATGGTCAGAAGGAAAAGCAGTCCGTCTGTCTGGACGCCGCCGTGGCCCCCGTCAGCGCCATCACCTGGCGGTCTCCCGTCGAGTCCAAGCTGCAGGATGCTGACCCTGGCGGCGGCTTGTCGATCGGCGTTTCTGCGCGGCGAGCTCGAGCAGGCGATTGGTGAAACGGGGGGTGGGTGGCTGGAACATGGGTTAGTGGGAGGCCTGATATGGCCGGGCTACGTGCAACCCCAGAGCGCCAGAGCCGGGAGCTGTCTTTCTCAGCAGCAGGGCCATCGGGTTCCGGCGCTGCCACCAGACGATAGACGAGACGGGGGTTTTGGTGCGAGTACCTGGGAGCAAACCGAGGGGATGGATGGTGGATGGAGGGGGAGTGCAGGTGGAAGCGATGTCGGCGGATCTCAGACTCCGCTTCCGCTTCTGGTCTGGGCTGGTGAGGTGAGCGGTGCCTGCGTGCATCGCTGCCTAAATGCTCAGGCTGCTTCTGCCCGTCCACGAACCAACCACACGCCACCAATTCTGCTCACTCAACTAACTCATCGTCACTCATACCCGACCGAAGGATCGGCCATCGCTCGTGCCGTCGCCCATCTCGCTCGGGCAGTGACGCCGCCGAACAGAAAAAAAAAAAGAACACGCTTCCTTCTTCGTTTGCGCCTGCGCCCACCTCAGACGGATGTGACACAGCTCGTCGCACACCAGCGTCCACCAACTCAAACGCTGCGTTACTTTCATTGACGCGTCTGCCGCCAGCGCACGACAAAAAAAAAAGCAAGCCACCGACTGTGAATGTTCCAGGAAATGAGGCCCGTCCGCCCGAGGATTCGAAACGGCCGCGCCGCGCTGCCAGGTCGACCGGCCTGCCGCCCTCACACGGCTCGCTCCCGAACACTCGTCCCGCGCCCAACGTCGACGATAGAGCAGCTTGCAGGCCTCGCCCTCTCACGTCTAGCACAACTGTAATCTCCGGCCGCCCTGTTTCGTGCCCACCATGGCGTTACCTCACCGCTCAGGGCGTTTTGTTTGTTACGTTCGAGTTGCTTCTTCGAAGGCTCCCGCGCCGCACATTGATGAGTGCGTTTCATCAACGCACCCTCCACCGCGTGAATTTTTACGTCCTGCGCTTACCTATTAAGCTTTCCAACTTCTCGTCGGCTGCCGGGACGATGCAGCAGAGACCCACCTGCCACCGAGCGGTTGGACGTTGGCCCGGCTGCTCCCGTCGGGCTTGCATCTGCTTCAAAAACGGCGCCGACTCAGCTCCCTTCGCGCCATTCAATGTGAGCGCGCCGTTTCACCGCTGCGACGCTTGCCCGCCATTTTCCGTCTCGTACGCCCTCACATACGTCGCTTACAACGACCTTTGAGTGCTTTCTCGTGTTGATGCTACCCCAGAAGCCCGTTCCTGATCGCCAATCTCAGGGGAAGGGGATCGGGGGCAGTCCCGTCATCGACATTAACTGATTCCCCACATTCTCCACAGTCGCTGCAGGGTTGGACCAATTCTAATGATGTGCAGGAACCCAGGCGTCGTCAGCTTATACGAGGACAAGTCAAGCGGCAGGTCCGTGGGCTGGACTGGGCTTCGGCTACGTCACTATCCGTACCTTTCAACGCTACGCTTGCTTACTCAGGGGTTTGTCCGTCCGCTATACAGCTTTCCTTGGTCGTTCGACCATTTTTCACGCTTGGCCTCCGCTCCTACCGCTGCCAAAATCACGCCACGCCTTCCTGAAACGGCCAAACCATGGGCCCAAATCCTGATTTTTGGGTGTCGCTTTAGGACTAGGGCATTTTCGCCCTACATTTCTTGTCATGTAGATGGATGTTCCCTGCGACGTCTTTGGGTCTCTGAAGGGTATAATTGTGAGGCTGTGAGATGCCACCGAGCACATCGAAAGCATGGCCGACATCAACACTAACTTTCAGCTGGTTTCACCACGCGACGCCATCGTCATGGCAGATAAGCTTCCTTCAAGACCACTGACACGTCCGATATACTTCTCTAGGCAATAGTAGTCCACCACGCACAGCGTCACCGATAATTTCTCCGATTATGAATACCTTAACCTATGTATAGCTCGTAATCGGTACCGAATCTCTGGCTGCAGCTGCTCTATCGCCTACGTGAAATGCTCCTTCGCTTGTGACCTCCTCTCATCACCATTCGCAAGTACTCAGCCACGCGACCTGCAGACAGAACTGCCCAGAAAAGACAGTCCTCGCAACCCGTTTTCCGCAAACCGACCCCCTACTACCATGCAGCACGAATTTACCGCGGATGTAACCTCTGTCGGCAGGACCAAATGACGATGCTGCAGAGAGGACATGCGACCAAGAGGCCCGAGAGCCCCAAATCCCTCGGGTACTTCCAAGCGTTCCGGGATCGACTTGATGCGTTCGTTGATCGCCACGTTAAAATAAACCGCTGGCTCGGGAACTCCAGAGGCCACGCGTCGTCGACACCTGGGTGCGGGAGTTGAAGTTTCGTGGGGTGCGGAAGAGCGTCCGGGCGTTAATGCGTCGGAGATTTACTTTGACTGTTTTGGGGGGCGGAGGGGGGGAAAGAGGGGTGTTGCAGGAGGTGTCAGAGCGGGACGGCGGAGGCGGAGGTGGAGGCGGAACCGAGGGCGGAGAGAGCGACGGTGGGAAGGCTGATGCCTGAGGCCGCGGCTGACGACTGACTCTCACCAGACAGCCCTTTGCATGAATGGACTGCGAAACTCTTCCGACCGAGACGACGTTGCAGCAGCGGGAATCTGTCAGGGTTCTCCTGAGCAGAAAAGGCGATGGGATCAGCGGAATTGCCGAGGCACGTACTTGTTGTCTTTCTCCTCTCTGGATTGTGTGGTCTGGTGTGTGATGCTCAACATCACGAAGTCGTTGCATTGTTGTTGTCGATCTTTGACCTGGAACAGTTAACCTCAGATCGACCGGATGTTAGTAGACCGTCTTCGCGACGCGCCACTTCCGCTCGCTTTGACGACGAGCTCGTCTCCAAGCCACCGCCATACCGTGCGCCCATGCCGGTATCACGAAGACAGATTTCTTGCTCCGTTTTTGGTGCAGGAAGGGGTAGAACGCGACAACGAACTTCTTAAACCTCGGGCGCAGACTTTTGACATGCATTCTTTTGTTCATACATGGAAGGGAGTCTTCCACATCATTTCTGGCGAGCAAAAGTTGCAACACTCAGTTTCAGAAGCAATTGCGGTCTTCGAATATCTCGAGAGGGTGTCTGTATACTCGATATACCGGCCCAACTATTGTCGCATCTTCCCTGCTGGACGCCCGCGAGAAGTCTAGCCAAGACTCTAATGGATCAGGCCATGATGCTTCTTCGATCATTCGACGCACTTAGTAACGGTATTGGAATCATTGGATAGAAGAACTCGGAGAGACACCGGTGTAAAGGCAACGCTTCTAGCCAGTGGATCTTCGCTATCCTCTTCATCAGCCGCCAAAAGAAGCGCGAAGCCCATCCGGAGAAACAGCAACGGAGAAACCACCAATGTAGACAAGAGCAAGAAACCCAACCACGGCTCTAGAACCTCAATCCCCAGAATTGTGCAGCTCTCGGAATACCTGCTCTCCCCTCTTTCACAACCCCACAAAGAAAAGCGAACCCACAGCCATACCATGTAAATCCCTCAAAACTTCGTGGAGAGAGAATCCACCTCCGTTCGTCCTTGGTAGAAGTTTGGCTGGACATGATGCCCTTGTCCCAGCTCCGCCCCTGCAGAAGCGGTCCAGAACTTGCTCGACGGACCCACTACCCCTCAGCGATGGTGAGGCAAAACAACACATTTCAACCCGACAACCCGCCTTTTCCTGCATGTTACAGTATGCATGTATGCCCAGGCCTGAGCATCGTCCAACAGCGAGGATCAAGCCCGTGGCGGCCCAACGCAAAAGCCGCTAGCGCTTGCCACTCGGACCGTCGCGCCGAACAGGGGAGGGGGAGAGGAAAACAGAAAAGAAAAAGGAAAAAAGAAATAGCAAGCCCAAACGCATCCTCCTCCGCCACCTTGCAGTCTGCCGTGCTAGCGTGCCGTTAGTGATGCTTCACTGACAACACAACAAACCACCAAGCGGTCGGTGGTAAGCCCCAGCGTGTGCTAGAAACAACCCTAAGCAATGAAACGATGGTTGAGAAGAAAGCGCTCGAGCAAAGACCCTGACACGGGAATAAAAAAAAAGAAGGGTTCACCGTCGTTGTTGTTAAACGCACTAACAGACGTGTCCAGCAAACTAGAAGCCGTGCTAGAACAATTAAGAGAGCAAAAAGGGTCCAGCTCAGCCACAGGCGCCTGCCAACCAACGCCACTGACCAACTTTGCCTCCAGCAGTCCAAACATGCTCCTACGTAGTCACTCCCTCCACACCTCTCCATACAAGCCGCCGCCGCCGCCGCCGCCACCGCCGCCGCAGCAGCAGCAGCAGCAGTAGCAGCAGCAAAAGCCACAAGGCAGCCCGGCGTTCCCAAACGGCATCCCCCACATACACACACACGCAACAGCTTTATTCCCGCCATGGACAAACCAGTCGCTATTCGCACCAACCACACCACGTCCTCCCAGCACGTGCGGGTGCAGCAGCCGGAGCCGCCGAGGCCATAAAAATCGGCCCAAAGGAGAAACTCGATTGTGGGCAGCCCGCGCTGCTGCACGGATGGTGCTTGTTGTATATTACCACCACTTTTATTTGCGCCGGCCGGTGTCGGCGCCCCTGCCCGCACGAGCAAGTGGTCTGGGCCAGGCTCGTAGTTTTCTCTCTCTCTCTCTCTCTTTCGTATTCCGGGGATGGACTAACGCGTTTCTTTTTTCTTTTTTTTTTCTTTTTTTTTTTTGGCACGCGCGTGCGCGCGCGTCGGCGCGCGGGCGCCGTGCTAACGCGTCTGTGGTGGGAGGATGGGAGGATGGGTTGGTGGGACCGATGCTTCGGCCGTGGCCTGGGGTGTTGAGAGTTGTTGGGCAGTTTGGGGGGG
>JAJMVL010000155.1:0-71796 GCA_023082095.1 Dothiorella sarmentorum
CTTCCTTCTCTAATTATTACCCCCCTACTCTTATCCTTAAGGTAAAACCTTTAACCTAATTATCTACTAGGCGACTCCAAAACCTAGTAGAAGAGGCCTATTATTATAGAAGCTAGCGAAGCGGTTATCCCTTATAAAAGTTAGTAAGAACTATAGCCCTTAGCTACTAAAAGAGAGGAATATAACCGTTAACTAGATAATTAGGACACTATACTAAGTAGTATCCTAGGTATATAAAGGTTTAGGGGAGTCTTTATCCCTAAATAAAAGAGATCGCTAGAGGACTTATCTATAGACGAGCTAGAACTAAAGATACTATAGAGCCTATTTATACTTATTAGCTAAATACTACTTAAGTACTATAAGAAACTAGAAGTATAAGTATTCTATATACTATCTATATAACTCCGGACGATTATTAGACTAGAGATCCTAACCCCTAAGACCTATAAGAAAGTAGTAGGAGACCTATAATTTAGTACCCTATAGTAGCGTGCTATAGAGGATAAACTTACTACTCTTATAGATAACGGAACCTAGGAGGAAGCCGTCCTACTAAAGGGAGTAAATATTATAATAAGTAAGTAGGTATTTAAGCTAAAATTTAATACTAATAGCTTGCTTAAAAAGGCTAAAGCTCGCCTTATTATATAAGGATTTACTTAATAATTTAGACACGACTTCTAGGATACCTTTACTCTAACTATTTATTATAAGACGCTTTAAACGTTCCTAGTAATTATAGGGCTCCTTAACCTAGAGCTCTACTAGGTTAATATTAATAATACCTTTACTAAGTTACGTCTCTAGAAAGATATCTATATAGCCCCTCTAGAGAGAGTAATAGTTAAACTAGAAAGAGTCTTTAAGCTCCTACGTAGCTTATATAGCTTTAAATAAGCCGTATAAGATTAGAATAATAACTATATTAGAGTGCTTAAGGACCTTAGTTTTCGTTAGAGCGTAGCTAACCCCTACCTACTTATCTATTATAAAAGAAAAATTATCTTACTAGTCTATATTAATAATATCCTAATTACTACTCTAAAGATTAAGGATATTATCTAGTTTAAGAATACTATTAGTAATATCTTTAAGATTAAGGATCTAGGGGAGATAAAGAAGATCCTTAGTATTAAAGTTACTTATAATAGAAAGAGTAGGACGTTATACCTTAACTAATCCTATTATCTATAAGAAATACTTTAAACTCTTTATATAGAAAAGGATAAGTTAAGGCTAGTAACGCTACCGCTAAACGGATACGACGCTCTCCGTCCCTCTAGGCTAAATAATAAGTAAATTAATCTAAAGAAGTATTAGTACGCTATTAGAAAGCTAATATATCTTATAGTTCTTACACGTCTAGATATCGCGTTCCTAATTAGCCGGCTAAGCTAATATATAAGTAACCCGGTAGAATATTATAGCTATATACTTAAAGGCCTACTATAGTACCTTAGATTAATAGCTAATCTTAGGATAGTCTATAAGGATAGTAGGAGCGTAGGGCTTATAGGGTATTTAGATTTAGACTATACTATAGATAAAATAGATAGGAAGTCTATCCTTAGATATATCTTTATACTTAGTAATAGTCCTATTAGCTAGAGGAGCTAAAAGTAAAGATTAGTAGCTACTTCTACTATAGAAGCCGAATATATAGTAATATCTACCTACGCTAAAGAATCTTAGTAGCTTATATAGCTACTTTAAGAGATAGGAGTAGGTAAATACCTTAGGTTATTCCCTTATTACGTAGTGCTATTTAAGAACAAGAAGTTTAATAGCGCTATAAGTCTAAAGGGAGATAATTAGGCCGCGTTAGCCCTTATAAAGAATCCTTATATATATAAATAGTTAAAGTATATTAATATATATTACTATAATATCTAGGACCTTATTTAAAGGAACTAAGTATAGGTTAAGTATATTTATAGTAAGGATATAGTAGCGGACGGGCTAACTAAACCCCTATTAAGAGACTGCTTTAGAAGCTTTATCTAGTAGCTAGGTTTATAGTTAACGCTCTAAGGCTAAGTAGGAGTGTTAAATAAATAGCCTTAGGGTAACTATACTTTACTAGATTTAGTTAGATCTATAGGTTAGTTTCCTAGCTAAGAGCTTTAGTTATAAAACTAAAAGGGCTAAAAGGCGTAGATTAGCGAAGGCTAATTAGGGTTTAGTATAGTATATAATATATACGTATTTCCGTGTACGGCTAATAGGTAGAAGAATTAAGCTTCTTACTATAGACTATTTTAATACCCGCTACTATACTATATATAACTATTAATAGGTAACTATATTACTTAAAAAGTACTTATTATACTAAATATAATAGTTAGTATAGGAGACGCGGAGCCGTAGTAGCCTTATTAGGCACCTCTACCTTAAACCCCTCCTAGTAATAAATAGCTATACTAGCTAATTCTAGAACTATATAATAAGAATATAGTCCTTAGGATATAACTTAGTTAAGTATTAGTAGTATCTCTAGCTACTAAAGTTAAGGTTTCTAAACCTAACCTATACTATAAAGATTATAAGAAAATATAAGACTTTCTATTCTAACTAGATAACTATATCTACTTCTCTTATAGAAAGTTTACTAGTCTAGCTAATAAAGTACTCTATATAAGTACTTATCTTTAAAGAATAGTAGAGTAATAGTTTTAACCCTTTAAATATAAAAAGTAATCTAAGCCTAAGTTCTAATAGTCTATAGCTATTATAAACTCTAGGTAATAAGGGCTTTATAGCCCTAAGAATATCTATACCTTCGAATTTAACCTATAAGAAAAGCGCTAAGACTAGTACTATTTAAAAGCCCTTAATTCCCTTAGTTAGGATCCTAAATCCTAGCTTTATAGCTATATACGCTATTATATAGTAGTAGAAAAGAGTAGTAGTAAAGTAACCCTAGAAGGGCCGGAACTTCCGCACTATACTTAACACTCTAATTCTACCCGAATTCGTCTAAAATTTTATATAGAGCACCGCGACACTATAAAGAATTATCGTGTAAAGTTATATTAGGATTAGACATCTAGGCGACTTATAATTATTTACTAAACACCTAGTAAAGCCCCTTTTTTAGTACTTACTAAAGAGTTTTTACGCTAAGACTAACCTAACTACTATATACTTTTAAAGCACGTACTACCCTACTACCCTAGACCTTCCCTAGGACCCTTAACCCTATATAGTACTTTATTTACTTCTTAGGAGTAAGTAAATAAGTAAATAAGGCTATTTCTATACTTATTCTTTTATTTACAGCTTTGTTTAGATAAAATAAGAGCTGGCAATTTATTTTTAGTCTACCTCTAGTCTTTCCTATATTTATTACTATAAGTTTTCTTTAATAAGAGTATGGAATCCCCTACTAGACCCGGACTAGAACCCGAATAGAAATAGGACCTACCTAGAATACCTATTTATTTATTTATTATAGTTTAACGTCCTTATACATCCTAAGGATATAAAAGATAGACTATCTAGTCTATTCTAGGGAAGGTTCTTCTATAGTTTTAGGGGGACTCGCACCCCCTTACTCCCGCGTTTTAAGGGGTAGTATAAGGAATAGTTTGCTATTTAAGGCGTAGGAAGGTAAACCTTTAAAGAAAAACAGTATTGGGTGCAGTAGGGATGAAATACAAGGTGTTTCCGGTCAAATTCCGAAATTTACTAGAATTAGCTGGTTGTAAATAATTTTGAAAGGTGCCGGAAATACCTTCCATTTAGGGTGTATGTAAAAGGAAAATTCGGGGAAAAGAGTAGAAGCGTAAATCGTATTTAAACCTTGTTAGGCAGGTCCTTAAAAATCTATCTACGCGTAGATATTCTTATTTAGGTTAGGAATGCGGTAAGTGCGGCCGTTCCCTTTATCGTAGTAAAGAGGTCTTAGATCTAGGGTCTATTTTCTGCTAGCACGTCCTTTACTTTAGATCTTTTAGTCTTTAGTAATAGGTAGTCTAGTAGAAGGTGTCGGGGGGTTTAGGAGGGTCGACTAAAGCAGCAGCATTCGTTAGTTAGCGCGTGGCTAAACCGGTATAGATAGGACTTAAAGTAGCTATATCTAATCTTTAGCTGGTAGAAAGCGGAGGCTACCTCTTAGTTAGGGGTAGGTGGTTTAAACCTTCTACGTACCTTAGGGGTAAAGAGTTTTAGGTAGTTAGATAGCGGTACTTTACTTAAGGTACCGTGCTACTCTATAAAGATCTTCGAGCGAAGCTCCGTCTTATAAAAGGTAAGGCTTGTTCTATTATCTTCCAAGGTGTATATAGCTTCTTATTTAGCGAGCTTGTCCGCGATCTCGTTCCTATCTATATCTTTATATCCTAGGACCTATTCTAGAGTAACTAGATTTTCGTTTACGTGTAGGGTATTAGAGGCATTAACCGCCCGTTTCTACTATTGCTAGCCGGGGGTATTTACGTAATTCCTTAGCCTTAAGAGTATAGCCTAGTTATCTGTATAGACTCTTATATCCTAGTTTTTATAACCTTGTTTAACCGCTAGCTCTAGGGTAGTTGTAATGCCTTTAAGTTTACTATTATAGATAAGGTAGCTCTTTTCTAAGGATTTAGCTATTTTTACTTATAGTTTTAGCCGGGAGAGGCTATAATCTAGTAGTATAACCCCTACGCCTATCCTTTTTCCTTGCAGTATTTGGGATGCGTTAGAGTATATAGCTACTAGATTATTTAGTGCGTCCTTTAGCTAGTTAATATAAGTTTTAGCCGCGTCTTCCTTACTTAGGGAGGAAATATTTATTATAAAGGGGGGTATTCCCTTCTATAGGGTGTATAGAAAAGGTCTAATAGTCTTAGTTCTACTAGGGGTACCTTCTACTAGGGCCTTAATTTTTTCCATCCGCGTAGTAGGTATTTCCCTCTATTCTAGGTTTATTTTATCTAATTCTTACCTAATAGGGTAGTTCTAGTTAAAGTTTCTTACTCTAAAGGTATACTTCTATATAGTATTCTTTAGCTGAAGGTATAGAGGTAGGAGGGTAGTTTCTAGTTTTAAGGGAATAATAGGAGACATTTTAAATACTCCTAGTATCTTACGTATTGTAAGGTTTTAGAGAATTTTTACTTATTTTATAAACATCCCTATATTTTCCCTATAGAGCTGGCTTCTATAGTCTGCAACGCTTATAACGCAAGTGCTATATAATTATCTAATTGCGTTAGGGGATAAACCCCTTTCTATATTAGCGAGGCGGGATAACCTCTAGAAGGCGGACCGGGCTTAGCTAATTCTAATAGAATAGTGTTCTTTTAGGTCTAGTAGGGGGTTAAAGAAGACTCCTAGCTACTGTACTAGTTTCTTTAGCTTTATTACTTACCCTATTAGGAGGGTAATAGAGGTAGATAGGGCGTTAGTTAACTTACTAAAATTAAGTAATTCGGTCTTAATTAGGTTAAATTCTACGCCGTTTTCTTTCCCGCGCCTAAAGAGTTCTATAATCTCCTTCTCTATAATCTTCTTATTATACTTAAAGCTTCTAGAGGTAGCTATTAACGTAATATCGTTAATATAAAAGAGGTATTAGACGGTATTAGAGGTAAAGATCTCTTAAAGGTATATTAGAAATAATATAGGTAAAACTAGGCTCCCTTAGGGGATTCTAGTCTCTACCCTACTACGTTCTTTAAATTCTCCGTTAAAGGCGAGGCTAATTAGCCTATTATTTATAAAAGAACGGACCTACGCTAGGAGGTTTAATAAGAGTCCTATCTTTACTATTATAGCGAGTAGTTGTTCCTACGCTATATAGTTAAAGACACCTTTAATATCTAAGAATAGGGTAGAGGTCTTTTAGTTTAACCTCTTACCTTTATCTACCTTATTCGCTAGTAATAAGGCGGCGTCTATAGTAGACTTTTTTAACCTTCTACTAATTTATATAGAGTTTAAAAGGTTTATTATTTCTACTAGAAAGCCTAGACGTTTTATAGTAATTCTTTCTAGAATTTTTCCTAGGTAGTTAAGTAGGGTAATAATCCTATATAACTTATACGCATAGATATCCGGTCTACCTTTACTTAATACTACCCTAGTAGCCTCTCGCTAGTATACTAGGTGGTATCTATACTAAAGAAGTATACTATAGACCTTAAAGAATATATCTAGGGATACTTTATACGCGTAGGTAATTATCTCTTATATAATAGCGTTGGGACCTAGTATAGTTTCTTTAATCTTAGTAGAATATATCCGTTCTAATTTAGTATAGTCTAGGTCCGGCTAGTCCTATTAGGTAGGGGTATAGCTATCCTAGTTAAATAGTTCTATATAGGGGGGTTAGGGGAATAAACCCTCCTATAGAGTATTATATTTCCCCTTAAAGCTACCTTTTAAGTACTTATTTTTATCTTAAATTTAAGGGATTTAAGAGTATAAGCGGGGCTTAGTATAGGATATAGCTTTAAAGATAGCTTAGGGGGTATTTTTCTCTAGAAATTAGTTCTAGTATATCTATTTTATATTTTTAATAGCTAAAAAGAATTTAGTCCGGGCCTTTAAGAAATTATCCCTATTTTCCTTAGTTAGTAAAGAGAAGTTATTTCTTCCTAGCCTTTATATTTTCTACCTTAGGGCGGTAAGGTCTTTAGTCTACTACTCCTTAGAGTATAGGCCGAGTTTAACCCTTAGAATTACCTTATCTACCGCGTAGGTAATTGCCTATTATAGGCTAAGCCTAATATTATCTAGCGCGGAGATAGTTAGGGTTTTATTTCTTACTATATTCTAAGAGGTTATACTTAGGTCTAGGAGTAGGCTAGCCACGCCTAGGGCTTCTTCTATCCCTTAAATTTTACGTAGAAATACCTCTTAAAATTCCTTCTAATTAGCCCTCTTTATATAGAATTTTATTATTTTAACTAGAAACACCTTTATAGACCTCTAGCTTATAGTATAAAAGATTGCTTTATAGTCTAAACCTAAGTCTAGGATAACTTACTACTCTATAATATAGTTACTAAGCCTAGGGGTAGTAAGTATAAGGTTAATAACTATTTCTTTTTCTATATAGCTCTAGTAGAATGTCCCGGCGCTAGGTAAGTTAAGTAGGGTAAGATTATTATCCTCTATCTACTATACTAGCCTATTAGCTCTACTATCCTTTAGCGATTATAGGTCCCACTACAGGTAATATATATTAAAGTCCCCTACTATTACCGTAGGTATAGTTAAGGGCTAGTACTCTAGAACTTATTCTATTATATAGGGGGACCTTAGGTCCTCTTAGTCCAGCTAGTTATAAAGATTAAGAACTTAGAATTTAGAATCCTATTATTCTATATCTAAAATAAGTACGTCTAGACTATTAAAGAGGTTAGCCTAGTAATTAACCTACGTATCTTTTAGGAACCTTAATATGTAGGCTAAAGTACGGGGCCTTAAACTATTAGAGTAAACTAGGAGAATTTGTCTAAACGAGGGGTAGTTTATAGACTAAATTTTAGTTAGATTAGGCTAGGTTATAACCTAGGGTTCTTAGATAAAAATTAGGTTAATATAGGCCTCTACTACGTAGTTTAGTAGCGCTTTAGTAGCGCTACTATTTTAGTTAATATTAGCTTATAGTATTCTAATAGATATATAGAAGTAATCTAATTCCGTAGAGTCTTTCTATTCTTTAGCCCTTTAAGCTTTTCTACCTTATAGCTTATACTAAATAGGCTTAGCCGCTTAGTTATAACTTATTAGGCTTCTTCTTAGGTTGCGAAGGCTAGGTAGATTAACCCTACCCTAGCGTCCTATTAGCGTGCCTCTAGGGTAAGCTAATAGGGGGTACTAACTACGCGTAGGGACGGGTTAAAACCTTTAACCTCTATATAGATAAGGCTAGAGAACTCTTTCTTAGTTATACCTTAGAATTCCTATACTAGTATTCTATAGACGGCTACCTTAAACTAGGGGGTATTCTTAAGAGTCTCGCTAGTAGGTATTACTATATTAATAATACCTATATTCTTCTAAAGAAAGTCCGCGTTAGTCCCCTTAGAGGTAGTTAGGATAAGGTTTCCTTTAACTAAGACTAAGACCTAGGAGGTAGGGGTACTCTTCTTTAGAAATTATTTCTTAAATACCTTATTAAAGGCGTTGCGTAGTCTAAATAACGAGATTTTAGTAAGGGGTTACTTAGGCCGTAGAACTAGCTATCTTTTCCCTTTAGTTAGCGGTTTTAGGAGGGTATTTCCCGGCGCCCCCTTAGGGGTCGTCTTCCTTATTAGTACTATCTAAAACCCCTAATTATCTAGGGTAGTAATATTTGCGTATAACCGCGATTAGCCTTCTTTTAGAAGGTGTTTCTGCCCTTTCTCTAAATTATTTATAACTAGCTTATTTAGAATAATTTCTACCGGGGTGTTTCTATAGGTATTTTTACCTAGTTCTCTTACCTTATTTAAGAGTACTCTTATAGAGTTCTTAAGTGCGCGGATTTAGGTAGTAAGGATTAACTTATCCTTAGCTAGGGTCCTATATTTAGTATATTTCTAGAAGATAGTAATAAGGTCTAGGAGGTCCTTTATCTTCTTTAAGGAATCTTTAAGGTCTACTATCTTAATAAGGTAGTCTAGGGCCGCGTCTACTACTTCGCTTAATAACTAGAATATCTTTACCTAAGTAAATTAGGTGCGGGTTAATTAGAGCTAGAAGATAGTAGAGGGTATTTCTACTCTTTTAAAGGTTCTCTTAGCTAGAATAGCTGCTAGTAGCTACGTTAGGGTAGGTACTAGTTCGTCCTTATAGTCTTCTATACTAACCTTATAAGTTCTAGATAGTCTAGGAGTCTTAAGTAGGTTAGGGGCCTCTATACTAGGTATTCTAGGTAGGTCCTATTCCTATCTAGGTCCTAGCCCGGGTCTAGTAGGGGATTCTATACTCTTATTAAAGAAAACTTATAGTAATAAATATAGAAAAGACTAGAGGGAGACTAAAAATAAATTACTAGCTTTTATTTCGTCTAAATAAAGCTGTAAATAAAAGAATAAGCGTAGAAATAGTCTTATTTACTTATTTACTTACTCCTAAGAAGCGAATAAAGTGCCGTATAGGGTTAAGGGTCCTAGGGAAGGTCTAGAATAGTAGGGTAGTACGTGCTTTAAAAGTATAGGGTAGTTAGGTTAGTCTTAGCGTAAAAACTCTTTAGTAAGTACTAAAAAAGGGGCTTTACTAGGTGTTTAGTAAATAATTATAAGGCGCCTAGATGTCTAATCCTAATATAACTTTACACGATAATTCTTTATAGTGTCGCGGTGCTCTATATAAAATTTTAGACGAATTCGGGTAGAATTAGGGTGTTAAGTATAGTGCGGAAGTTCCGGCCCTTCTAGGGTTACTTTACTGCTACTCTTTTCTACTACTATATAATAGCGTATATAGCTATAAAGCTAGGATTTAGGATCCTAACTAAGGGAATTAAGGGCTTTTAAATAGTACTGGTCTTAGCGCTTTTCTTGTAGGTTAATCTTTTTTATATACTTTATAGAAGAAAATACTCTATTTTATAATAAATATTTTCTTTTTAAGTAAGAAAGACGCGGCTAAAACCTATATTAACTAGCTAAAGAATATACTAAAAAATCTAGTAGCTATATACTCTAATATATTCTAAATACTATAAGAAAAAAGAGATAGATATAGAGGTTATACTACTAGATTATAGCCTATTCTAGCTAATTCTATAAGTAAAAATAGCTAAGTCCCTAGAAACTAGCTATCTTATCTATAATAGTAAACTTAAAGATATTATAACTACCCTAGAGCTAGCTATTAAATAAGGTTATAAAAACTAGGATATAAGAGTCTACGCGGATAACTAGACTATACTCTTAAGACTAAGAAATTATATAAATACCCACGGCTAGTAATAGTAAAAATAGATAGTTAAAGCCTCTAATACCTTATATATAAATAGAAATCTAGTTACTCTAGAATAGGTTCTAGAATATAAAGATATAAATAGAAATAAAATTATAGATAAGCTTACTAAATAAAAAGCTATATATATTTTAGAAGATAATAAAATAAGCCTTATCTTTTATAAGACGGAGCTTTATTTAAAGATCTTTATAGAGTAGTATAGTACCCTAAGTAAAGCTCTACTATTTAACTACTTAAAACTCTTTACCTCTAAAGTATATAGAAGGTTTAAGCTATCTACCCCTAACTAAAAGATAGTATCCGCCTTTTACTAGCTAAAGATTAGATATAGCTACTTTAAGTCTTATCTATACTAGTTTAGCTATATACTAACTAATAAATACTACTACTTTAGTTAACTCTCTTAAACCCTATAATACCTTCTACTAGACTATCTATTACTAAAAATTAAAAAATCTAAGGTTAAAGACGCGCTAGTAGAAAATAGACCTTAGATCTAAGACCTCTTTACTATAATAAAAGAAATAGCTATACTTACTATATTCTTAACCTAAATAAGAATATCTACGCGTAGATAGATTCTTAAAAACCTATCTAATAAGGTTTAAATATAATTTATACTTCTACTCTTTTCTCTAAATTTTTCTTTTATATATATTCTAAATATAAGGTATTTCTATTACTTTTTAAATTATTTATAATAAGCTAATTCTAGTAAATTTTATAACTTTAAGATATTTAACTAAAACTACCTTATATTTTATCCCTACTATACCTAATACTATATTTCTTTAAAAGGTTTACCTTCCTATATCTTAAATAGTAAACTATTTCTTATACTACCCCTTAAACGCGGGAGTAAGGAGGTATAACTCCCTCTAAAACTATAGAAGAACCTTCCCTAGAATAGACTAAATAGTCCGTCTTTTATATTCTTAGAATATATAAGGACGTTAAACTATAATAAATAAATATCTAACTAGTATAAGGCGACAGGCCTTATCGTTGCACCGGGCAAGGGGTAACAAGGGAAAAGAGTAACCCAACGATTCGTGCATCTGCGCGAATCGTTGCCCAGTCGACTAATAACCGATAGGCGGCTGTCTGGCAGCCGACCTCCGGCGAACCGGCTGCCGTTGCCTGACAACTAGTTAATCTATTGAATGTCCTCGTCTACTTCTTCTCTTATTAACTGTGCTATATGCCTGTGAAGTCGTGCGGATTCTTCTAAAGCTTTCGCCATTTTCAACTGCCTGTCTTTCCGCGACGGCCCCTTTCCCTTTGGCCTTTGATGTCTCTCCGTATGCGGACTGCTTTCATCTGCCGCAGAGCCACTCTCATCACTCTCAGCGTCACCCTCGCCCGAGTCGTCACCGTACGAGTCCATATCAGACCTTTTCTCAGCGCCCCTGACTTCCCACAACTTCCACAAACTGACACCTGTGCCGGACATAACGGCGGTGGTAGCGACAGCAAGGAACAGGATGAATACAGCCTCGTTGTTGTTCCGTGCTGGAGTATCATCCAGGTCTTGCCTGAAGGCAAAGCCCAGATACAAGGCAAATCCGGCAAGGAAGAATACGACAGCAGCGCTCAAGAACCTATGCGGCATAGAGAGCAGCTGCATTGCTGCTATGGAGACCTGCAAACGTTTCTTGCTCGTGGGAGCAGTGCCGCGGTACTGGGCTCTCGAGGCGAGATGGCTATGCTCGCAGGCGGTCTCATCGACTTCCCTTGCGGACTGATCAAATCTCGGGCGGCAGAGACGGTGTGGAGGGTAGAAGTGACCGTTGCTGAGCCACATGCGAACGCCTTCAGGGTTGTTGAGCATTCCGAGGACCTGCTGCTGGACTGTGGCGAGGATGACGGCGAGAACCCCAAAGAGGAGGCTGGCGATGATACATCCTGGAGCGGTCCAATGGACGTGGCTTAGGCCTGGGAGCTGAAGAGTGGTGGAAGAGAGCTGGGAAATAAGGGCGGCCTGCGGCGAGATAAGAAGGTGTTGCAAGGGAGAGCGCAAGAGTCGGATAATACGTACGGTAACGGAGACACTTCCCACGGCATTCATGTTTGCATCCTTGAACGCCATGACAGATCTGTCCGGGGACTCTAGCATGTCTTCGAGCTTCCGCATCTCCCTCAGATCCACGACGAAGTCGGCGAGAAAACTCATGGTAGTGCCAAAGCGTCGACCAGCATAGCTGCGGTCGCCAGGCTCGAGATCGCTCAAGCCGCGCATGTTGATTGGAAAAGGTAAATCGAAGGAGTACAGAGCGGGAACGGAGCGCAGATTGGCCCAATTTGTGTAAAAGCGATAGAAGCTGGAGTTATTGCACATGACCCATGACGACGATGGCGGTGAAGGATTGGCGAATGGCTTCGAATGGCGGGCTTAGCACTTTACCCCGCTTGGTTATGACCATCACGTGGAGCTGCTGCGGAGGAAAGACATTGGAATGGAATTGAGAGATGCATTGCACCATGACGTAGCAGTCGGCTAGGGAGAGAGCTCTGTGATGTTGTCCAGAGCAGAGTCCTGCAAGGATGATTAAACCCGCCATCTTCGCGGCACCCTGTCACACTACCGAGTGGTTAGACGTGCCAGAGCAAGCGAAGCAGAGCACTTACCCTGATACATCAAAAGTCACGTGCGGCACGTCAAGGTCATGTCAATAATCTGCATTTGATCTCGAGCCTGCAGAATCAGCAACCAACGCCGCACCATCCCTTGTCGTTCGTTACCGCCCGATTTCTCTTCTCAACCTCCCCGCAGCTGTCGTGGGCGCAGGCTCCGGCCACGATTGAACGGCATCTTCGACTTCCTCCAGGAACGTCATGCTGTTATGCACCGTAGTGCCACCCAGAACCACCCTCACACCCGGTGAGCTGGCATTGACCTGCGCCACCATCTTCGCTTCCTCGTAAGTTGCTCCGCCAACCATGAAGATGATGATATCCTGCGGCTTGTCCCTGGTCGTCCCGCCGCCTTCCACAAAAGGATACAACTGGTCCCGCAGCCGACCTTTGATCAAGTCCTGCAGCGTTCCTTCCAATCGTGGAGAGTGCTGGGTGTAGACATTCTCCACGCCTTTGAGTCCCTTGAATCGGTTCTGTGCATTGCTGAAAAGGGAGCCTGATTGGAAGAGATCGGGTATGCCGCCTGCTGCTGATGCCGTGGCCTGCAACGATTGGTGATAGACCAGGAGCTTGTTCACTAGATCAATACGATGACGAGACAAGTTCCCGGCAACTGCGAGAAGATCGAGAAGCATGGGCGTCGAGTTTGATGGATGCTTGTGATAGCGGAGAGCATAGATTGCAGTAAGGCGAAGCTTGTTGTCAGCGGGTATCGAGGGGTTTTGAATGATTTGCTGTAGTGCCTGCACAGCATTAGCATACAACCTTGCCCCGAACCAGAGCTACACCAACCTTCACGTCGGTTGAATGATTGTCGTTGCAGGCTAAGCTTTGTTCGAGCTCGCTGACGTCCAGCAGATGGTCCTCTCCGACGCGCCGACTTAACTCTCCAACAAGAGTAACGTGCTTGGTGACGTTGCCCGATAGTTTGCGGAACTCTGGAAAGTCTTCGACGAAGCGCTTCATGTCGGTGATGGAATCGAGCTTAAGGCCGCCTTGCTGCTTGGATGCGAACTGCTCGACGTAGTCCTTGGCATTCTGTCCCAGGTCTCCGAAGTTGAGGTACATGTTCTTCTTGAAGAACGGATCCTGGTCTTGCGACAGCGTGATTTCCTGCAAGAGACATCAATTCGTTTCTGCTCCAAGTACGCCTGGTGCACATACCTTGAGCTCAGGCCGTATGTCGGGTACGTCGCTCAGGTCCACCCTGCCGTTTGTGACGCCGAGAAGCTCGTGCACCATGGCTTGGTAGGTCCACTGGGTAAGCAGAGGCGTTACCGGGTCGTCTCTCCTGTCGACGACGAGCAGGATGGGAGGAGTGTCGGTTTTCCGGAAATCGAACAGCTGCTCCTCCTGCGTCATGTGGTAGCGGACCTCGGTCGCCAGCTTCTTAGCCAGTAAACTGTTCCTCTGAAAGCGTATCAGGGGCTTCTTCTTCAGCGACAGCAGCAGGGCAATGATTCCTTCGGTGGAGCGCTGCAGCGAGTCGGGATTCCATATGTCGGGATTATGGCTCCATATTCTGTGTTGGAGGTTGAGCGACATGAGGTCGGGGTTGATGACGAGGTAGTCGGCAAAGTACTCGTGGATGGCGCGCACGACCTCGTTGTCGTCGGCCTCGGCCAGCCGCTCGAGCGAGGATTTGCGTATTATGTTGCTGAAGTCTGAGAGGATCAGCACCGCTTGCGGGGAGAGACGGCGGCGTCTTACAGATGTTATATTCGGCATACTTTGGCTCGCGCAGCTCGTCGATGAGGAATTGAATGGACTCGGGCGAAGGGCGCACGAAGCACAGGCAGCGCAGATGGCGCATCTTCTCGCGCGTCTGGCTGTCGATGCGGCTTTGGGACTTGGTCAGCGGGGCTCTGGCTGGCGGGGCGGGCGACGTACTCGGTCAGGTAGACTTCATGGCTGAGCAGAGCTGACTGGGTGGTGGCGGTCGAGACGATGGGAACCTGCAGGGCATCAACACGGGCTTCGCCACTGCTGGCCTGGAGGTGACGGACCTACCGTCTCGCTGTCGAGCAGTAGTATCTTCATCTTGGCTGCTTGGGAGCCGGTGGAGCTGTCACCAGCCGACACCATCTTGGTGATGTAGCCCGAAACAGACTGCACGATGTCCATGGCGGGCGAGATGTCCAAGAAAACTAGGGCGAGGTTGGGAGGCGCGATGGCGGGTGCGGGTGCGGGTGCGGGTGAGCGTGAGCATTGATTGATGGTGTAGGTAGGTAGGTAGAGCTGTCCCCCGTCGGTGCGCCGATCGCCGCCCGCACCTGCACCTCCGCCAAGCGCTACGTAAGCCGCTCCCGCAACCACCTTTACTTTGAGGAACTACTGGCTGGACTGCCTACCAGTGACGTCATACCTATAGCTTGCTTTAAATCTTCTGCTCCGCATCCCAAAGTCTACTTGTTCATCCATCAGCCATGGCTCCATCAGGTCTCGCAATCCTCATTGGTGCTGGCCCGAACACCGTAAGTAAGCTCCAGTAATGGCTGTCAGGCGCTGGAATTTCCCAGGGAGCCGGCATCGCCAGAATCCTCTCACATCCCTCGCACGGAAACCTAGCCGTTGCGCTTCTCGCCCGCCGCCCTGAGCCTCTCCAGGAGCTCACCAGGACGCTCCGTTCCTCGACCCCGGGCGCCGTGTTGGAATCCTTCCCCACCGACACGTCACCCGACTCCCTAAAGCAGACCTTCTCCGATATCAAAAGCCACCCTTCATTCAAGGACCTGAAGCTCGACCTGGCAATCTACAGCGTAAAGCATAGCAGCAAGAAGCCGTTCCTGGAAGAAACCTACGAGGTTCGTCGGGAAGCAAACACCACCCGATGCCTGCTCACTCTCCACACAGGACTTTACCGACTCGCTTGAAACCTACGTCGGCGGGGCCTTCACCTTCGCCCAGGAATCCGTGACACGCTTCCTCGCTGACCACGGCGACACACCCCTCGCCCAAGGCGGCTCGAAGAAGGGCACTCTGATCTTCACCGGCACCCTAGGGGCGCTGCGTTGCTCTGCCCAATTCGCTGCCTACGGCGCCGGGCGAGCCTCGGTGCGCCAGCTGGCGCAGACGCTGGCCCGCGAGATGTCGGATAAGGGCATACACGTTGCCCATGCCATTGCTAACGGTGCAATTGTCGATGACCACGGCCAAGATCAGCGGTCCGGCAAGAAGATGAGTGCCAATGCAGTTGGCAAGACGTATCTCTGGCTTCACCACCAGGAGCCTGAACTGTGGACCCACGAGCTGGACATGAGACCCGCCTGTGAGAAATTCTAGACGTGGGTATGCGAAGATCCTGAGTCATCTTACTTTCCTCGTTCGTTGCCTCGACGGTTCTAGAAGGGCGTCGGGGCCACTCTAGGGGGGTAAAAGAGGGACTGAATAGCCGTGCCGCACGTCTATCTATGCATTGGCCACGGCATCCACCGCATCTCTCTCCTGTTCCTTGCACCGCAGACCGACTTCCCGGGCCAGAACGGTACGGAACGGAAGGAAGTCTGTGTGCACAGCTGTCGGATCCAGCTGCATGGGCAAGTGCACGTTCCTTTACAACGCCCCAGCGCTCAACAAACCCATCCCGACTTCTTCTTTCGGGAGCTTTGCTGCAGCATGAGGACGTCTCCAGTAATTTTCTAGGTTTCTCAATTGCCATGATAATAGAATAAAAAGAAAAAAGAAAAACCACCGCCCGATGCCCCTATTAATCTACAAACCACCCTGCAAAAGACCCGAATACCACCAAACTTCGTCTGCGACTGCTGAAAATTGCACCCCCCCCTTGAACTTGTGTGCTTTATCTATCACTGCTGCTGCTAATACTACTACACATTGCGCAAATGCAGGGTGCCAGAGGCCCGAAGAAACGAAGCTCTGAAAAGACAAAACCAATGACCAGTACTGCAAAAAGACTGCCAAAGCTCAGAGCGCCAATTCACCGCCATCGTCAACGATTACGGCGACCTCCATTGAAGTGAAGAACAAAACTCGCTCGCTTGCTGGCCGATAAGATTTGACGGAACTCCAACTAGCCAACGCAAAACAGACGGCTTTGCAAAATGAAAGCAAAAGTTCCAATGCAAGTGAGAAAAAGAGAGAAGCTCAGGTCTGCCAAGCAGCCTATGCTTTCCCCCATGCCTCCGTGGGGCAGAGAAAGCAAAAGCAGCAGCAGCGGTAACGGAACAGACTGGTCCGATGAAATCGAAAGGTTTACTTGTGCTGTTGGAACTTTGCAGTCCGGAAATGCAGATTAGTGTGCTTGTGTAGGGGAAGGAAAGAAATTGTTGCCGCTGGTTTTGATACACATTGAACATTTCCCGTCGAAGCAACCTTGAGGACATGATCCACCCTTCCTCCCCAGAATAGTAGGCCTCGTGATGAGATTCGTCATTGCTTGGTTCACCGTAGTCGACTGCCGAAACACCAACTCCGATGATGTGTCTTTAATGTATCATTTGCTTCTTGTAACCGTAATGTAAGAGAGAGCGCCAATGAGCGCGCACGGAAAATATGTTGTGGGCGGGCGAGGGACGAACGAGATGTTTATATCTCGACAGTCTTCATCTCTTCCGACGAGACAACGCTCTTGCCCTTGCCCTTCTCGCTGCCGTTCTCCTTGTCGCTATCCATGCTGCTCTTGCCGGTTGCGTTGCTGGAGTTCAGGTCTGAGCTGGGTCTGGGCGTGTTCATTTCAATAAGCTTCTCCTCGTCGGTGTGCACCTTTATCGGCTGGGGTGTCTCCTCTGCTACGCGAGCCAAGGGGCTTGAGATGGGCACTCGAGGACTAGTACCGTTCCTGCTGAGCCTGTGCGGCGAGCGGCCCCTGTCTTCACCCGTGGATGATGGGCTACCATACGGACTGTTTCCGTTGCCGTTGGCAGGCGGGGCGTTAGGGTTGATCGAAAGCGTGCTCTGCGGCCTTCTCTTTGGCTTGCGACCGTACTTCTGGTCGCAACGCCAGCGGAGGATCTCAAGGTATGGCGGCTCAACATTCTGCTTGTCGAAGATCTTGAGCCTCATATCCATGGTCTCTTCGTCGACGATGGTCTTGTCCGAAAGCAAATCATCGGCATACTGGGCGAGGAACGCAGCCCAGGAACGAGCGACAACGTACTTGGTGTCGTAATCACGGCCGAAGATGATGACCTGTCCCCACTTCCCGGCGGGGCCAGGCGCGAGATCGACAGCCAGGCAGTTTCCACCCCAATCGCGAGCAAGAGGGATCCAGGCAGGGTGGGCATAGGCCTTCTGGATGGCATTCGGCGGCTGGGAGTCCTGACGCGAGAGCAGATCCTGTCTCCACATGGGATTGGCGCCCTTCTGGGCGTCAGGCGCCGGCGACGACGACGGACCAGCGACAGCCTTGATCGGCACCTGCGGAGGCTGGTACGAAGGCTGCTGGGTGAGGAACTCGTCATTGACCTTCCGCCAGTTGCTGTACTCTTGCACAATTTCTTCGCAATCCAGGATCATGCAACCAAAGAACAGACCCGTCGGCAGACCACCGCGTTCCTGGCCATCGTGAATCTGCAGCGACTCGCGCACTTCGACAGGCAAGGTGACGTCGAGGACATGCTCCAGCTCGTTCACATCGTTGTGAGTAGCTCCCTCACACATGTTGTCCCACAGCTCCACGAAGCGGTCCTCGAGCCACCGGTCAACGCGCTTCCACGAGTGGCCGACGGGCGGAGGGGGCGGAAGGCCGTCGCTGAAGCTCTGCATCTGGATCTCACCCGTGTTGACGGCGTCTATCGAGGAATTCTCGTCGGGTGGGCGGGCAACGCTGGAGCGCAGGCCAGGGGAGTAGGGTGAAGAGGGCGACATAGGGGCGCGGGGCGAGCTGACGAAGCCGTTGGAGGAGGCGGGCTCGTCCTGGGCGTAGGGTGAGTTGAAGTCGGTGCGGGATTCCATTGCGGTGGTTGCGACGGAAGTGAGCGGTGTATGGCGGCTCTGAGGGAGCGGAACGTGCTGGCCGGTGCGGAAGGGAGAGTCATGCGAGGCATGGCGGTCGTTAGAGGTCATGGTGTGCCAGAAGTCGCGCCACGCAGAGGTGAGCATGCTTGGAAGCATTAGCAACGGCACGCTGGAGAATTGGGCACAGGGGGGCCTACTTTGGCTGCGGCTGCGTCATGGTGGGCGGAAGTGGGCAGTGAGCGTGGAACGCGTGCGGAGAGAGTGTCGGCGTTCAATGCAGGCTCATGGGCGGCGGGGACGACGGACAGCGAGCGACGGCGCTGTTGTGGTGGATTGGGTGTTGTTGTTGTGGTGAAGAAAGTTGGCTTGGAGCGTAGTGCAGCACAGGGGAAGGGACACGCCAAGAAGCAGCCCGATCTGCGCAAGAGGACGGCGGCGGGCGTGCGCAGCAAGAGCCCAGCACGGTGAAGGAGCCGTGGAGCCGTCGCAAATGCTTGGCCCGGCGACGGTGGTGCTTGTGTGTGTGCGGCGGCCGGGATGGCGGGCGGTGCCGTATGCTGCGCAGTGGAGTTTTAGTAGGGAGGCATGGAGGAGTGCCGGTCGGGTGCGCGCTGTTTACATGGACGGAAGCAAAACAACCTGACCTTTGACCTGCCACCGCTTTCTCTCCTGCTGCAGCCACAACCGACCGGTTTTCCGCCAAAATAGCTGCCTGCTGTTCCTGTGCCGCCGACTATCACTGCTGCCCTGGCACCCGGGATGCGCACCGTTGATATCACTGGCCGATGATCCTGTGTTTCAAGTGGTTCTACGGGCGCGCCGCTGGCTGATCGGTCCATGATGGCGGGCGCCGCCAGCCAACTCGCTGCACGCCTGCGCCCTCCCTGCATGCCTGTGGCGACCACACCACGATATGTTATCGAGACATCTTGGCGCGCAAACACTCGGAGCAATGTCCCGCCGGCTTAAACACTGTGACTGGCCCGTTGGATGGATTCTATAGCCGCCCGCGCAGGGAAGTCCCCGCAACAATGCTCCGTCCAAGTCTCCAGCAATTTGTCATCCATTTCAACCTGAAGCATGCATGAAATGTCTTCACCTGCGCCAATCGACGCGCATAAGCAAGCTTTCACCGTGACCTCAGCGGCTGACATGAACTTCTCATGCCTTACCCATGGATGGCTTCATGCTATTAAAACTAGTGCTCCGCTTCTGATTATACGTCCGGGGAAAGCGTCCGGAACTTCTGTACATGCAATTGCGATTGTTCGACTTCTTCGCAACGACGCCATCATAACCCCCAAGAAGAGGACTCTCTGACAGACTGTTTTTGTTTTGGTTGCAGGGCTTGCCGCCCTCTTTTCCTCGCTTGTTCAAAGAATTCCCGACAACGCCAAAACGCTAATTCATGGCCGAGTGTACACCGAAGATAATATAAAGCATTATTTAGGGAACAACGGGTTCGCTCCGTATAAGAATCATAAAAATCGCCACAACACACTTCTGCATTGTGGCGCCGTGGTAGACATTGGTGTTCGAAGTAAATAGCGTGACGGACGCCAATCTATGGGCATTACGCTTTGTGGTCGTCAGGATCGCGGCCGACAAGTTCGTACTCGGCATCTCCGGAGTTGGGGGATCCCAGGCACGGCAGGTACCGGGCAAGGCCGCCTCTCCTGCTCTGCTGGGCCATGCAGCGGTACGTCCACCAGAGCGTGCCGATGACCGAGAAGCCAACGACAAAGCCGACGACGGTCAGCAAGAACCAGTGACGAGCCATCTTCACAGTGTTAGCAAGTCTTCTAGCGTACCCAGCAAACGTTATTCTTACCCAAAAGATTAGCTTCACATCACCACCGTGCCAACTGTTCCCGAGATGGTGCGTGAAGAAGCTCCACGGGTGGTTGTTGTATTCATCACCGAACAGAATGCGGATCCTGCCGTCCTCAGCAGGACTCTCGTTGTTGTAGTGCCTCCAGATAACACTCAGGAACAGCGGGCCTGTCGAGCCCATGACGGTGATGTACGGAAGCAGCCAGTTGCGGTTGTATCTCGGCAGCGCGTCAATGACCTTGAGGAAGAAGGGGTGTCGCGGGACAGCACCCATGGCGTCGTTGGATATGCCAGTTGGTTGGGTGCGGCGCAACCAGGATGGGTACGAGAGGAGCGGGTCCAGGCGGCGGTTGCAGCCATCGTCGAGGTCAATGTAAATGCCACCGAAATGGGCAAGCACAAAGTAGCGGATTGAGTCAGCGCGCTGAATGGGAAACTCGTAGCCATCAAACGTCTCCAGGAACCACGGATACTCGGCGGCGATGAACTCGCGGGACTTCTTATCCGTCCACAGCTTGTACTCGTAGTCCTCGTGAAGATCGATGCAGCTCTTCTGGGCCTCCTGCCAACGCAGTGGAATGCTCTCGTTGATGTAGGTCTGGTGGATGATCTTGGGTATCAATTGAGGCCGCTCGCTTATTGCGCCAGAGTTAGGGGCTGGCAGTTCAGCGCGCGAGATGCGGTCTTCGGAGCCGTCGATGACGAGCAGCTCGAGAAGGGTCCAGACATTGTGAACAAGCACGCCGATGACGATGATGTTTATAACGAGGAAAATCAGGACGCCCTTGCGCATGGTGGCGGCGGTGTCGACGAGAGTGGGGCTAGGATGCTGTACGGGGAAGCGGAGCTGGGCGGAGCGATGCAGCTGGACGGCGGAGGGGCGGTTAGGAGGCCGATGAAGGGTTAAGCCATGGGCAAGAGCGAACTGAAGTAGCGGAGTGGGAGAGAAGTGGCAGCGCCAACGACGTCGTCGAAGAAGAAGTGGCCAAGGAGGGCGGCGGTGCAAGGCTGGAGCAGTGCACATCTGGGCCGACGCCTTAGAACCGAGATTAGGCGCGCTTGCGGCCCTAGTGTGCTAGTACGGCCTTGGCCAGGAAGACCACCCTCATCAGCGTGTCAGTGTCATCCGTCGCATGCTATATGGCTCCACAGGTGCGTGCCGCGATCTGTGCCTTGCAGAACGATTGGCGCTGTGAGGTCAACATCACGCGACCTCTACAATGTAATGGAATAAACCTCGATCGGGATAAAAATGCGCGTGTCCGTACTCGCAACCCCCAACCTGCCCTCAAACGGCCCTCAAACGGCCAGCCCGTCTACTGCAGTCCAGCGTAAATCCCGCCGTTCCGAGATTTCCATTGTATGTACTGAAAGCTCTAATCTTCAAGTGACCTATCGCTATACCAACGACCATGCCGATGATGACCCCAAACGCCACGCTAAAGCAAGTAAAATATGCCAGAATGACCATGATCGTAAGCTCAAGCTACGCGCTGACGCTTCGCTCCGCCGTTGAGCCCTCCGTTCTCGCGCAAACGCTTCCGCTCCAGTTCTTCCTTCATGATACGCTCCGCCTCGCTCATCTTCTTCGGTTGCTCCTTGACCACAACCTTCTTGCCGGCAAGGGGATTGCTCTTGGATGAGAAGACATTCTTGGGCTTGCTGCCGCTCATGCCCATCTTGAATGCAGGCTTGGCCGCAGTTGCCGCTGCAGCGCCGTCTTTCTTTTCCGCCGGCGCCGGCGCCGGTGCCGCTGCCTCGTTTGTCTCTGCTTCGACCTCGGCGGTTGGTGATTGGGATGGGCCGGACTTCTCAGATGGGCTTGGTGTGTTTGCGACGGCCGGCTTGAAGTTCAACTGGATCTTCTCACCCTCCTTCCTTTGAAGCTGTGTCTCCTCGTCGCGCCGTTCAAAATCCTCCTTGGCCTCTGCACGCGCCTTCTCCACCTGTTCCCGGATCATGCGCTGCTCCCGCTCCTCGTCACCCTTCTCCTGACGCTCCTTCCTTCTGATGGCATCCTGGCGTCGCAGTGCATCCGGACTGTTGTCGATCCATGAGATGCACAGTCCGTCCTTCTCGTCCTCAATGACGCGGCATATGCCTTCGCGGCCAAGGTATTTTGCATACTCAGTAAGGGAACTAAAATTGGTCCGTCAGTTTTGTATGTGGAGAATGGGCTATGCCGCCAAACTTACGGCCATTTGGTGGAGTTCATATGAACGTGTTCTATAATTTATACGTTAGCGGTAAGTTTTTTCAAGAGCGTCGCTACTGGTTTGGTTACTGACCCTTGTTCTTGATGTATTCTTGATAGAACTTATTGACGGAAATCCGTTTTTCTCCATGGGCGGTACGAAGCAGTAGCAGGAAGTCCTTTGAGAACTGGTGGCTGAAGTCGTTGATCGCTTTGCGCGAATCCTCGCCGATAAGCATCATGTTGCGGACGTGGCTCTCAGTTTGAGTGTGACACTTGAAGCCGTTGTCATCGCGCATCTGCCTCTCACATGCCTGACAGTACCAGCGCAGGCGTTGGAGACCCTTGGATTTCATTTTGTTGGCCTGCCATTTGGTGGATCCGACCTCAGCGCGAGGCATTTTTTCCCGGTGGTTGTGGGTACTGTTGTGCTTTGCGATGCTGGAAATCGGGGAGTGAGACGGCAGAGCGTTTGGATGGTGGAGTGCGACAGGCTGGTTGGGAGATGGAAGTTGCGTTGTAGGAGTTGTGGAGTCGGCGCTCGGCGTTGCCACAAGACCCTACGTTGTATACATAAGCGTGCACGGACCACGTCGCGCTAACCTTTTATCAATCAATCAGATAAGAACTCAACTAGAGATTCATTCGCTGTTTTCAGCAGTACGGCTTCCATTGTTGCACGGCGAATTATCTGCTGCAACTGCACCATCCGGTCACGTGTGCGAGCGAAGCCGATGCTCCAAAAACATCATTTCAGCGTCTGAATCGTCTTCCTCCAGGATTGTTTGGCTCAAGAGGTCCCGGTGCTTCAGCAGAGCAGATTCGCTCAAGCGGCCGGAATTGTCCGTCGGCACGGGAGCATCGACGTATCCCTGCTCAGTCTTCCTCTTGCGTCGAGCAGCTCTGTACTCGGCCGCTGTGATACCGAGCTTCCCGTCGGGCGAGTCAAGGTTGAAGGCAGACTTCAGCACGCTGAAGCTGACGTAGAGAAGGCCGCCGGCCGTGACACCAACAATGCTGGCGACGCCCAAGTAAACATAAAGAGTCTGATGGCACAATCAGCGAGAGCGAAGGGAGCAGCAGCCGCCGAAGCCAAACATACTTCAAGCTTTGCGAGCATGGCGAAGGGAAAGGCAGCAATGCGCCACGCGAAATGGGCCAGGTAGGCGAAGGGAAGCAAGACGAAGTGCAGGGTGTAGTAGAAGGGCGACACGGCGAAGACGAGGCCGCGGAAGAGGCCGTAGACGGGCAGCAGGAGCGGGTAGTACAGAGCGGTCAGCAGTAGGGCGGCCAAGTCGCTCATGGCGTATGGAGCGTGTTCTGCAGCGCGGTTGGATCAGCGCCGTGGGTGGCCAGGTGTCAAGGGCGCGCGAGGGACTCAGGACTCAGGCACGGAGGCTCGAGGGCATACCGAGACCGAGGCGACGTTGGTGTGCGCGAAATGATTGACTGCCGGATCACATCGTCAACGGGGGTGGAGTGCTGATGCTTGATTGCTTGATTGCCTGGAGCTGGATCGGCAAGGCGGCGGCGCTCCTTCATTCGGGGACCCGCCCGGCCTCTGCAACCAGCCCAGAGCCCACTGCTGCACCGCACATCGCCCGCCCAGGTCCATGTACGAGCCCGCGACCAAGCACCGCCATAGCACCTCGGACTCGCTGACCGCACAGCCCAGCCCCAAGAGCGCGCGCGTCGCGACAGGCTGCGTGAGCCATGGGAAACAACCCCTCGTCGTCCCGCCAGAGCACCAGCTCGCCCCAGGGCCCGCCGCACGCGATAAGCAGCCAAGCGGTGAACAATGTGCGTAGAGAACCTCGTCGGCGAGAGTCCATCCAGGCCCTCGCCAACGTTAAAGCGACTGCTGCCCCGCCGTCGGCGAGCCTTGAAAGCGCAACCGCACACTCGACCCAAGCCAGGCCCCTCCGTTCCAACTCGCGCGGCCGCGCCCAATCGCTAGCAACGCCCACCCTCAAGCCCCACGACATTGCTGCGCTCGAGAAGATGGGCAGCGGCCAGAGCCACGAGAAGGACCCCAGCGAGCCGTCGCCGCCGCCCCAAGAGCCCTCGCCCCTCACCCGCCCTGTCGACGTGCCCCAGCCCGCCGTGAGGGCTGCTTCGTCGTCGCCGCCTGGCGCCGAGTCGTCGTCGCAGTCGGATGGGTACCACATGCAGGCTGCGGCCTACGCCCGTCCCCCGCGCCTGCCCTTGCCCATTGAGGAGGAGGTGCACACGCCCGGCTCGCCCATCATTTCGCCCGCCGACTTCACCACGCCCATTGACCCGGAGAGCATAGACGGCGTTCTGCCCCGCCGCACCTCGGTCCTGAGCAGCACCACCGCCGACGAAGATGACGCGGCCGACGACAGCTGCGACACCGAGGGAGGCCTGCGTCCGGCCGTGCCAACCATCATCGAGTGGCTGGGCCCCGGTGAGAAGGTCTACGTCACTGGCACATTTGCTGGATGGAATAAGAAGTTCCGGCTGCATAAGAAGTAAGTGCCAGCATCTAAATGCTTTTCGTACCACCTGCCTCATGTCTCACGCCTTGCTTTATGTGAAGACCGAGTTACACCACCTCTAACCAGCCCTGCAGTGGACCGAGCAAACACGAGGATGCTTTCTCTGCGACAATCCATCTCCAGCCCGGCACGCACCACCTCAAGTTTCTGGTCGACAACGAGATGCAACTGTCGCCCGAACTGCCCACTGCTGTAGATTTCACCAACATCCTCGTCAACTACCTGGAGGTCTCGCCGGATGATATTCCGCAATCGCAGCCTCCTGAGCCGACCGCACCAGTCGACATTCCCGGACAAGAGCGCCAAGAAGACGAAAAACCAGAGATGCGGGCCCCTCCAGGCGTGTACCCACCCCAAGTCCTACCTCCCACACCCGAAATTCAGCACGTCTCGCAAAACGACCCAGCAACAGCGGGGACGCCTGCGCAAGCAACCAGTACGCCCGCGCCCGTAGCCCCAGCACCGCCGAAGCAGTACCACTGTGTGATCCCGCAGTACCTCGCCGACTTGGACGCAGAAGAAGAGTCGAGTAAATTTGCACGAGCGAATGCAGTGTTGAACACCACGCCCCCGCCTCCGTCTCTCCCGGTAATGCTTAGCAAGAGCATCCTGAACGGGAGCACGCCCATGAAGGACGACAGCAGCGTGCTAAACATGCCCAACCACACCGTGCTCAACCATCTTGCCACAAGCAGCATCAAGCACAATGTGCTAGCAACCAGCGCAACGACGCGGTACAAGCGGAAGGCATGTTCTCATTTTCTGCCTAAACCCGGTTGCGTGTCTTGGGTGTCGTGAGTCTCGAGTGGAGCCAATGCTAACGCCGCCTGCAGTTTTTGACTACCATTATGTACAAGCCAACGAGTGACACTGGGGAATAATAAGTTTTCTAGTGCAAGCATAGCTACACTAATCTGACGATTGCAGAATCTTTCCTCGCGAGCACGGCATGGCGACCTGATCACGGTTGAAGACGCTGTTAGCACCGACGGGGCGAGATATTCAGCCCGCAGTCCTCGGGGAGGCTGGCCTCTCATTCAGGCATACCAGAGACATCCGACGGCGGTCCCAAAGGAAATATGGCTGTTCTAGGAATGATAAGAGGGACGACTACGATGAATTTAAAGCGGAAGAAGGAATGTGAACGGGGTACGATGACGACCAGACTACGGCGGTATTATCACCGATTTTTGCTTCTTGTTTAAATGCCACTTCAATGTAGAAATTGAAAACGCGAGCGCGTATACCCCCTGGCGGTAAGGTTTACGGCTGCGGAGGAACTTTAATTTACCAAGGGTAGCCGGTTACGCAGCGTAAGTGTTTGTTCTCTGTTTCTACGTTTTCTTGTGGAGGGAGGAAAACAACAAATGAAGATGTCGAGGTTGCATGCGCCGCTTCTGCAGGGCCTGGCGGGTTGTGGCTTGCCGCACACATTCCTCCTCTCCCTCCCATCATCATGCTGCCGTCATTAGTTTCTTCTTCTCTCTCCTCGGCACGGCAAGATGGGAAAAGTCCAGACTGCTGAAGGATGATGCACGCCCAGTCGTGCAACCAACGACGACAAACGACGTGCGAAAAGCAAAAGTTGTTATTGTTGTTGTTATGGCAAAAGAGAAAATGCACAAGGCTTAGTTGGCGCTGGCAATAGAGACAATGGTCTTGGCGTGGATCGCTTACGTGACGCAAAAGCGAGCACGGCGGTCTTGCCAAACGAACGTCGGCGCTGCCCTGCCACCCTAAGCCAGCCGCCAGCCTGCGCGGGACCCCCCCTACTCTCACACATGCGCGACCGGCGAACCACCGCCCCATCGCCCCAACCACCCGACGCAACTCTATTGCCATCAACTTTGCACCGCAACTTCATCGGAAAACTCGCAAAACTGCGCTTGATCGCCATTTCCGCGACCGAATTTTCATCTGACGCGGCATTTGCGAGTTTTGCAGCGCGTTGAGGCGGCGTGTTGGCTTGCCACCAGAGCCTCTCTTCCCTCCACGTCGCTCGGTCGCAGTGGGGGATTCGCAAGGGGGCGCGACCGCCGCCCAAAAAAATTCCTGTCCGCTCCTGCAACACAACTTTTTTTGCGACCGGGGCCACCAACGCAACGCGTGCACAAGGTCGGCCATCCGCGTACTTGTCTGCGTGCTGCACCATCCCATCTCCCTTCACGACAGGCCCTGTTCGCTCGTTTTAATTTGCAGCTCCCATCACCCTTCGCAGGCCATTTTCCAACTTTTTAGAATTTAATTCCTTGCCGTCACATGGAAAGCCTCACCTCACGCCTGTAGGCTGCAGCAACAAAAATAACCACCCGCATCTTCCCACCTCAGCCGCACTCACGATGACGCAGCGCATCGCCAGTCAGCGCTTTCGCCAGCGCAAGCTGTCCACCAAGCAAAACCTGCCCATCTTGCGCGAGAGTGAGGTCGAGAGCCTCGCTGACGAAGAGGCGCAGCGTCACATTCCCAAGGTCGAGACTGGCGTCGAAAAGGGCGAGGAAATAGTGAGTCTCCCCAGCTCTTCTTCTCCAACTTACCTTAGCTGCAGCTTCCCATTCTTCTTTGTCACGTGTCGCGCGCGCACTGGTTGAGAATCCAGTTACCCTGACAAGCTGCATCTAGGAACACCATCTTCAAGCCGTCATCAACGCTGCTGCCGTCGGCGGCCAGGTCTCACAGCTCTACATCCCCACCCCCGATGCCGTTGTGAGTAAGCTGAAGTATGACGATCTGTATCCGAAGCGGTGGGTGCAACCTGCCACGTACATCCGCTTCTCGTCGACGGTTGAGGACTGCAAAGGTACGCAGTACTGCATGGCGAGTGAGGATGAAGGCTTCCTCAAGACCATGAACGCGAAGAAGCCCGCCGGCTTGCAATGCTCTGAGGACTGGTTTGAGGAGGCCTTCGACTTCTTCGAGCGCACCGCGCAGGAGAAGCAGCCCTTTGCTGCCGTAGACAATCCTCCTGTGTTGCCCTACGACGAGTTTGAAAGCAGCTTCGATGAGACCATCAGTGAGCCCGCGCGGAAGTTCGCGCGAGACATCTACGACCACTGGAAGCAGCAGCGGCTGAGGCGCGGCCACCGTAGCTTGATGCCGACACTAAAGTTCGAAACAAATCTTGAGACTGATGACTCCGATCCATACGTCTGCTTCAGACGACGCGAGGTCCGCCAGGCTCGGAAGACTCGTGGCAGAGATGCCCAGGTGACCGAGAAGCTCAAGAAGCTTAGACATGAGCTCGAGCAGGCAAGGGAACTGATGTACTTCGTTAAACAGCGAGAATATGGACGGAAAGACCAGCTGGCCAACGACAGGTTAATCTTCGAGAAACGGGTGGAGGTCAAGGAGGTCAAGCGCAATCTTGGCATCAAAGGCGACGACGAAGACCTCATCAACCAAAAGGTACAACTTACCTTTCCGCTTACCTCGTTTTCTTGTTCAAGCACCATGTTGACAATGCCACAGCCCGCCCCGAAGCCCAAGCCCAAGCTCGACCCAAACGCCATGCAACGTGGCGTCCCTGGTATGGCTTCCAAGCCTCAGCTCTCCCGCGTCGATGGTCGTCCGTTGGACAACGACCTCAGCACCCTCGAGGAGCAGCTCGCAACGAGGGAAGAGGATATCACTCGTTCGATCGAAACGAACAAGGAGAAGCATCGCGAGTGGAACAAGCACTACGTGGATGTGACCTGGAGAGCCATCACCCCGCCGCTAGAGGAGGAGAACCAGCCTGCTTTCCGCACCGCCATCACCGAATACCTGCCCACGCCTCCTGCATCAGTATCGTCTGATGAGGCGGCAGATGCGAACAAGCAGCACTCTGCACAGGCTGACAATGGAGCTGACGAAAGCTATCTGGTCCGATATGCCACCCCGCCACAGGAGTCTTTCGTCGGACGACCGTCGTTCAGGCGGCGGACAGGGCGCGGTGGACGTCTCATGATAGACCGAAGAGGACTAAAGCGACTTGCAACTGAGGACATTGACGACCGTGTAGCGGAACGCTTCAAGTATGACCGGGATAGCGACGAGGAGAACGATGTCATCCCGGTTGACTTTTACGCTGATGCTGCCATCAAATATCGTATCCTGATGGACAGGTCCGTTTCCAGAGAAGCAGCGATGCAGCAGCAAGCGGCGGCGCGGCGGAGCATGGTGGCAGCGGCAGCGGCAGCAGCCCAAGGCCAGCATCCTGGACAATCAGGCCAGCTTGGACACACTCCAACACAGCAGAGGGTGGCGAACGGTCCCAGCTGAAGGTAGATGCATGCATCTATCCGCAAGCTGCTGATTCTTCATCCTCGTAATCCTGCCAAAGTGCCGTGCCGAGCTGCCGTCAGTTCCTCACAACCACCATCATCCAAGCTCCTCGACCCCTGTTGAATAGCACCACCATCGACACTGTGATTGGCGAAATCGCCTTCTTTCTCCCTCTCCCCCTTTCTTTCCACAAACAACGATATCGATAGACGGATGGATATACCATTGTCGGATTAACGGATCAGGAACTTTTTTTACTTTATTTTTTTCCGGCCCAGCAAGAACAAGGCAGGTTCTCTGGTGGTGTACAGTAGCTAGGCACGGATAATCCCAGCGAGCCGGCTGTGCATGGGAGCGGATGCACGAGAAAGCTGTGCCGGCCGGGAAAGTCGTCGGGAGGTGGAAAGGGGGGATTTCACCATGTAGAATAGCGCACTCTTGCGACTTCGATTCGATGAGGACGAGGCTACCGTTGGAGGACGAGAAATGCATCTGAATGCAATTGAGACTCGAGATTCTTAGCTCAACCGACTGTGGTTTAGTGTTTCGGCTTCTTTCCTGGGTCCATCGCGTTCATCTTGCTCTGCGTGAATGTCTTAGGCGATCTTCCTTCTCTTGTTCGTGCTGCTCTCAGTGGCGCTGCCACCCCTCTTGGATGTTGCAGTCTTCAACAGGGCTGCGGCAGCTTCCAGGATCTCCTTTTCACCGATTCTCACGGCCAAGGCCATGGCCTTTCTCGGCTCATTCACCCCGGCAGCAAGCAAAGCCCTGTCTTGCTCAAGAGAAGTGGGGTACTGCGAAATGCGCTTGGCAACGACTTGCTCCAGGAGAGGGGTCATTTGCGGCGTAAGATGGTGCTTTGGGAGCTTGCCCTTGCTCTGCAAATGTTGAAACTCGCGGTAAGGGAGGTAGAGAAGCGCTAGCAGTAAGCCAATCTCCGGGCTGAAGACGGACTCGGCGTCTTCCTGAGGAACGCGGCAGATGTCGTAACCGGCCTCCAGGAGGTCTTGCTCTTCCAAGTAGTCCAGCTACGGCACGTGGGTGAGTGGGTGAGTGAGTGAGTGAAAGATTTCTTACAGCTGTTGTCATACCTTTTCTTGCAGTTCCTTGTCTGGGATGTTGGTCTCAGCCTTGAAGGCCTCCACGATAAGGTCGGAGGGGATTTCGATGACGTCGCAAACTTCGTAGTTCGGAGTGACGTAGCCGTAGCGTCGCAGCAGGTCACTCCGTGGGAGTGCGCCGTAGTCGTTCAAAACCTCTTCGCCGGCCTTGATATCCGCTATGGCCTCCATGGCCAGGGCGTCAGGGCCGTAATGGAGGTGTGCATTGTTCCTGTCGGCATCCGCATTGAGCATGTCGGCCAGGGGGACCATGCCCTTGGGCAGGGCGTCGTCGTCGTCGTCAGAGGCGTAGCCGTCCTCGTCGACCTCTTTAGCCCCAGCATCGGACTCGATGTCGAAAGCGTAGGCCATGATGGTGGAGCCCATGCGGTGGGCCAGTGCCAAGAGATCATCGTTGCTCACCCCTTGGGCGGTGGTGGGGTCGGCGAAGAAGGCGGCGGAGTGGCGACGAATGAGCGGGATGATGGTTTCGTTGAACAGCTGGTTGGCCGAGTCCTTGCCAATCTTCTGGGTGACGGCGCTTGCCTGCAGCTCGGCCAGCTCAGCGTCGGACCAGAACATGAGGGTGTCAAAAGAGGTAGGCAGGATGTCAAAGTACGGCTTCCAGGGAGATTGATGGCCGCGCAAGTACTCGAAGATCATGGTGACAATGAGAGAGGCCCAGGGGTCGAGGTCTTCAAAGATTTGGGGGAGGGTGGTGGACAGGGAGGAGTTGGCGGCGCTAAGGACGGCGGAGCGGGGAATGGTGAAGAGCACGTCGCCCTCCTGGATGTCCTGCACGGCGACTGGAGCGGAAAGAGTCAGTGGACGGACTTGGAGTAGCCGAGGCCATGGACGTACCCAGTCCTCTGCCGGCAGCGCGGTGCCTCAAGTCTTGCAGCTGGACCTTGGCGGAAACAGTTGCGGAAAGCAAAGGGAGCCAGCGCACAAAAGATGCCGACCGGGCATCGAAGTCGTCCTGGTGGGCCATGGGTTCTGGAGGAATTCGGAGCAGAGCGTGGGCTGGGGGGAGTGGGAGGTGGAGAGGTGGTGGATGACAATATTCCTGCAGCACACAGCGGCCACAGCGGCCTAGCGCCGCGCTAACGCATTCCCACTTATCCCCGCCGCTTCGCCTCGACTACCCTACCACGTACACACCCACCAGCCATGATTGCCCTTGGCCTCGAAGGCAGTGCCAACAAGCTCGGCGTGGGCGTCATCTCGCACCCTGCCCCCGGAAAGGAGCCCATTGTGCTGGCTAATCTGCGCCACACGTACAATTCGCCGCCGGGCGAAGGCTTCTTGCCCAAGGATGTCGCTGTACATCACCGCGCCTGGGTGGTGCGCCTGGTCAAGCAGGCCATGCGCCAGGCCGGGGTGACTGTCGCCGACCTGGACTGCATCTGCTACACCAAGGGCCCGGGCATGGGCGCCCCGCTGCAGAGTGTCGCCATTGCCGCTCGTACCTTGTCGCTGATGTGGGGGAAAGAGTTGATTGGAGTCAACCATTGTGTCGGACGTATGCGCCATTTCACCACCTGCTGCTCTCCACAGACTGACGCCTCGCGCCAGACATCGAAATGGGCCGCGCCATCACCGGTGCCCAGAACCCCGTCGTGCTGTACGTCTCCGGCGGCAACACGCAGGTCATTGCCTACGCCGCCCAGCGCTACCGCATCTTTGGCGAGACGCTGGACATCGCCATCGGCAACTGCCTCGACCGGTTTGCTCGCACCTTGCGCATCCCAAACGACCCGGCACCAGGCTACAACATCGAGCAGCTCGCCAAGAAGGGCCGCCACCTTGTCGAGCTGCCCTACGCTGTCAAAGGCATGGACGTCAGCTTCTCCGGCGTCAAGGCTGTCGTTGACGAGCTGGCCGCCAAAATCGACGACCGTCTGCCCGAGGACCGAAGACTGCGCAGCGACGACGACGGCGAGCTCATCACTGCCGCCGACTTGTGCTTCTCGCTGCAGGAGACCATCTTCGCCATGCTGGTTGAGATCACGGAGCGCGCAATGGCACATGTCGGATCCGCCCAGGTGCTGATTGTCGGAGGCGTGGGCTGCAATGAGAGGCTGCAGGAGATGATGGGCTTGATGGCGAGGGACCGCGGCGGCAGTGTCTATGCGACCGACGAGCGCTTCTGCATTGACAACGGCATCATGATTGCACAAGCAGGCTTGTTGGCGCACGCGTCCGGCGTGAAAATGCCCTTTGAAGAGACCACTTGCACCCAAAGATTCAGGACCGACGAGGTTTTTGTCAAGTGGCGGAAGTAACGGGGTTGAAAAGCAAAAGGAAGAATCTACGGCGTTTGGCGTACAGTGATATCCAGGGTTTGAGCCAACGATTCCCAAAGTAAAAGACGAATGCTATGAATGAAGGTAGCTAATCATTCAGAAGATAGAACACAGTACTGAAGGCTGAAGTGTATGTAGGTAGTTCTGAACTTTCAAGAAAAAAAAAATGTCATTACACGTGCAACATGTGCAACAGGGAATCTATCTGTCTTCTAAGTGGAGCTTCTGCGCAATTAAAAATGCACTTTTTGAGCGGAATACCAAATGTGCCAGCCATAGGAAGTGTGTGGTATATGTACGACCTCAATGCCGGAGGCGCTGAATTCACTCCTAACACCTTTTTACCCAATGCAGTGAAAATGCAAGACGCCCAAACCCGTCGCGGGACAAGACCGGTAATTACTACTGCTTCTCCAAACTCTGCAGGCTGACTAATTCGAAGTAGCGGCCCCTCTTGGTAAGAAGCTCGCTGTGTGTGCCAGACTCAACGACTCTGCCGCCATCAAAGACGTAGATGACGTCTGCTTTTTGGATGGTGCTTAGGCGATGGGCGACAGCGATGGTGGTGCGGCCCTTGGCGGCGGCGTCGAGGGCCGCCTGGACGATCTTCTCCGACTCCGAGTCCAGAGCGGACGTGGCTTCATCAAGGAGCAGGACCTTGGGATCACGAAGGAGGGCGCGGGCGATGGCAATGCGCTGTTTCTGTCCACCAGACAGGAGCGTGCCTTTGCTACCGCAGACGGTGTTGAACGCCTCACTGTGTTTGGAATATTAGCCACGTCACCACTTTCACTGGGTGGTGGTGTACTTACGGAAGCGACATTATGAAGTCGTAGATGTTGGCGTCCTTGCAGGCTTTGACAACGGCTTCTTCGGGCACATTTTCGCGATCTGCTCCGAGGAGAATATTCTCCTTGATGGTTCCCTGGTACAGCGTCGGCTCCTGACTGACCAGCGCGATGTAGTTACGGTAGTCGTTGATATTGAGCGATGATATTTCCTTTCCGTCCGCATATATGCCGCCGGTCAAGGGGTCGTAGAAGCGCTCCAGCAAGGCAATGGTTGTGCTCTTTCCACAACCACTGGCACCGACGAGGGCGACGTACTGGCCAGGCTTGACGCTGAGGTCAAGGCCGCGAAGAACTGGCTGCTCAGGCCGCGTCGGATAGCGGAAATGAACGTTGCGGAACTCAATAAGGCCTTCCATGGTGTTGATCCTCTCTCCGTCCTTTGACCAGGTATCAATCTCTGGTTTGCGGTCAAACAAGGTCTTGAGCTGAATGGCAGCGTGCTTGGCCTTGCCCATGTCAGGTGCGAAGCTGAAGATGGTGCCGGCAGATTGAGCGCCAAAGGTAATGGCTGCGAAACACACGAAGAACTGGAACAACGTGTACTCGCCAGTGCTGATAAGAGTTCCACCGTACCAGAAGCCCAGGGCAGTGCAGAGAAACATGCCCGACTGCGACAGTGCGTAGAGAGTCGATGACTTGAGGATCGAGCGAAGGTTCTTTGCACCCTGGTCCACGAGTTGCTGGTGGTAATTGGCGTAGACGTCCTCCTCACGGGTCAGCGACGCAACCGTGCGAATTGCAGAGGTGGCTTCGCAAGCGTACGAAGCCGAGGACTCGTACGCCTTCTTGGAGCGCTGCTCGAAGCGGGCCAGAATCCAGAAACGTAAGAAGCCGCAGCTGAGAAGCACGGGAATTGTAGAAGCGCAGACCAGACCGAGCTTCCAACCGATGGAAATGCCAAGAGAAAGAGCGCCAATGAGGGTGGTGAGAACGGTAAAGATGGTTCCGAGGGTGGCTCCGCTCAGACCCGCGAGGGCGGTGGTTTCGGTGGAGAGGAAGGACGTGAGAGCACCAGCGCTGTTTTCTTCCTTGTCAAAGAAGGCAATGTCCTGACGCAACATGGTGCGGAAAGCAGTATCGCGGACCCTGTGGATGAGCCTCTCGGAACAGATGGCAAAGCACAAGCCTTGTCCGGTAAAGGAGATCAGCTGTGTCAGCGCCAACATCAGATACATCAAGCTCCAGAAGTTGGCCTCGGAGCGAAGCTCGCCATACTGCGATGGCGGTCTCGACAAGGCCGAAATCGACTTGGCAAAAAACACAGCCTGCGTGGGGTTACCGCCACCGGCAATGATGGACCAGAATAGACCTCCCACCATGAGGAGCCATTCCTGTCGGTTGAAACTGGCTATGAGCCTGATGAGGTTCCATAGAGAGTAGTTTTTGGCTTTCTCGGGTTGCTTCTTCGAAAGAGCCACGCTTGACTCCGACTTCCCCGTCTGCGTGCGCTTCAGCCTCGCCGCCACGTCGTCATCGGGGTCGGCAGAGAAGGCGCCCTTGTCGGAGGAACTTGCGATTCGCTTGATGTGCTCATCGTCGGTCTCGGTGAGGTCGACCTCCTCTTCCTCAATCTTCTCGCTCTCAGCGGCGATCCTCTGAGCTTCCACGAGGTTGTAGTAGGCCTGCTTCCGTTCCAAGAGGTCGTTGTGGTTGCCCTGCTCGACAATACGGCCCTGAGACATGACTACAATCTTGTCTGCAGTCTTGATGGTTGAGAGCCTATGCGCAATGACGATGGTGGTCCGACCTTGAGCAGCCCGGTCCAGCGCTGCCTGAACAACCCCCTCACTCTTGGTATCCAGAGCCGAAGTCGCCTCGTCGAGAAGGAGAATCTTGGGATCGCTCACAATCGCTCGCGCAATTGCGATGCGTTGCTTTTGACCGCCAGAAAGAAGGAATCCGCGCTCACCCACATTTGTTTCGTAGCCCTCAGGGAGAGAAGAGACAAAGTCGTGCGCGTTGGACATCCTTGCAGCGTTGTAGATCATTTCGCGAACCTTGTCGTCCTCGAAGTGCTCGTACTGAGTGCCGATGAGACCGTGCCGGATGTTGTGGTAGATGGTAGTAGCGAAAAGGACGGGCTCCTGCTGGACGAGCGAGATTTGCTGCCGCAGCCAGTGCAGGTTGAGCTCCTGCACATTGACGCCATCCAACAAGACGTCGCCTCCAACAGGATCATAGAATCGCTCGACCAGACCAACGATGGTACTCTTCCCGGATCCAGATGCGCCCACGAGGGCAGTTGTCTTGCCTGCCTCAACCACGAGGTTGACGCCGTCCATGACAGTGACTTCGGGTCTGGACGGATAGATGTGCTTGACGCCCCTGAGCTCTACACCTCCCTGGAGGGTTTCCAGCTTCCTTCCTTCCTTGGAAGTCGGGTCAAGTGGGGAGACGCGGTCGATGGTGCTGTACATCTTGGAAGCAGCAGCAGTGGCAGTGGTGAAAGCCTGCAGCCATGGTCCGATGTTGCCTAGCGAGAAGGCGCCAATCATGACGGCAAGGAGAATAGTCAAGACGTCGGACAGAGACATTTCACCCTTGACAAGATATCTGGAACCCATCCAGAACGCCAAACCGTAGTTGAGGTAGACGATGGTCATCATAGCCCCAAGCATAGAAGCCAGCACCGTCTTCATCTTCCGGCCCCAGAATTCAGCAACGATCAGATGTTCGTTATATTGGCGGGCAAGCTTGTCCTGGGTTCCAAAGGCAACGGCGTTCCTGATGGAGCTGAACACCTCCTCGACGACGGTTCCTCCAAGAGCGTACGACGCGAGCGATTGCTTGTTGTACTTCATGATGAAGGTGGAACCGCCTCCCATGGTGAAGACGATGGCAAAGATGGTGGAGCACAGGATCAAAGTAAGCTTCCAGTACTTGACAAAGCCGATGATGAAGGCGGTGATGAAAGTTGCCAGAGCCTGCTGCACAAGGCCAACCTTTTCGGAAATGCCATCCTGGACCAAGTTGGCGTCTGCCGTGATGCGAGTGGTGATTTCTCCGGCTCCGAGCTTGTCGAAATAGCCCACGTTTTGACGAAGAATGGCAGACAGGTAGTTCTCCCTGATCCTGGACGAGATGCGCTCGCCGACGTAGATCCAGCCGACGGTGGCAATGTAGCAGGTGCAGAACTCGCCAATGAAGAGGTAAACAAAGTACAAGACATAGCGTACCAATTGATCGTTGAATTGGCTTTGGGTTATGCTACCTTGAAACACTTTCTGGAAAGTGCCGGAAAGGGAGCCGAAGACAACCGTCATAAGAGGCATGACAGCGCCGGCCGCGATGGCGCAAATGGACGCGACGGCGATGATGGCCCATTCAACGTTGGTGGCATAGCGGAAGAGCGAGAGGTAGGAGATGCTGACTGTAGGAGTGTCGAGTTGCCTTTTCAGAATGGCGCGTTCATTTTCCGGAAGGTGGGCGAACGGATCCGTCTCTTCTTCGCTGGCATCCTTGGCTTGCACCAGCTGGGCGTCGATGGGGTGCACAGCAGGAGTCTCAGCAGGCACGGCGGCCTGGTTGAAGAGGACCTTTTCATTCTCAACCGTCACGTCCGTCTGCGTCGAGGGGGCCTGGCTGATGTGCTTTTCGGAGGAGGTCGAAGCATGATTGTCCAGGTCGGTTGCCATGGTGGACGGGAGGGCGGCCAAGAGGCCTGGCGGTGGAGCTTAGCTAGGCAATAGCTAGGAATGTCAATTGGTTCGCTTGTCGAGGGTAAGAGGCGAGCGGCAAGGGGGCAAAGTGGTTGGAGGCAAACGGGCTGGGCGGCGCAGCAAGTTATATTATATTCGGCAGCCTAGCTGGAGGGTTGAATTATGCTCGGTAAGGCAGCAGCCGATGTCCGGTGTCCGATGGAGGATGCGACGAGTACGACGGCGGAGCCACGAGCCCCCGGTTGGTCTGATCTGCCAAAGCCGCGTGCCCGTTTGCGGCCTCGAGCCCGCCACCTCGCAAGCTCTTCCTCTTTGGACACCGCGGACAGGGCTCCTATTCCGCCTCCACCACCTTCCTGCATCTATACACGTTATCTTTGCTTCTAGAAGCCCCACCCGTCACCTCACTTGACTCACCATACACAGCTCGGTGAATCCTACCGGGCATATTTTGAAATTTCCACTTCTCCAATCAAGTAACGCGTCTTGCGTAGAGTACGACACCGATATACCACTGCGCTGACTACAAGCGGTAAACGCGGCGTTTTCTTCATTCTGATTTCATCGGCGCCATGCCTACAACGTACTCCGCCCATGCTACGGATTACGCTTCTCCGCACCCCGCCCGTATTCGCATCGTAAGCTTTGGAATCCGAGCCCCTGGCGTTCATCAGCCTGCGCTCTTGTGCGTTCGTCAGCATGCACTCTTGTGTGCATAACTAAGACATCAGAGTGCGGCATCTCAGCCCGCAAATATAGCCCTTTGCAGTAATGTCTGCGAGTGGGCACCTTTGATAGCCCATCTCTGCTTGGCTTGGCGAAAAGTCCAAACTCGCCAAGCCCAGGGTCAACTTTCCGCGCCAACTGAGCTCTGTGCCCGCGCCCGCGCCTTGACGACAACAACACCAACTCCACCATGGCTGAAGTCGAAGCGCCCACTGCTCCCCCGGCAGAGACCCAGGATGATGCTCCCCCCTCCACCGAGCTCGTGACAACCCCAGCCGACGGCGCCGACAAGGTCGTCATCGCCACCAACGCTGAGGGTAAGAAGGTGAAGAAGATCATCCGCAAGAAGCGCAGACCCGCACGCCCCCAGGTCGACCCCAGCACGTTCAAGTCCGAGCCTCCGCCTCAAACCGGCACCATCTTCAACATCTGGTACAACAAGTGGAGCGGCGGAGATCGCGAAGACAAGTACCTTTCCAAGCACGCCGCGCCTTCGCGTTGCAACATTGCCCGCGACACCGGTTACACCCGCGCCGACAGCGTCCCTGGCAGCTATTTTTGCCTCTTCTTCGCCCGCGGCCTGTGTCCCAAGGGCGCTGACTGCGAGTATCTGCACCGCCTCCCAACCATCCACGACCTGTTCAACCCCAACGTCGACTGTTTCGGCCGAGATAAGCATGCCGATTACCGAGATGACATGGGAGGTGTTGGAAGCTTCATGAGACAAAACCGAACACTCTACATTGGCCGCATCCACGTCACTGACGACATTGAGGAAGTCGTTGCTCGTCACTTCCAAGAATGGGGACAAATTGATAGGGGTAAGTCAACTGCTACTACTCGAGCCCAGACGTCTGAAATTCTAACATGGTACATGTAGTACGCGTCCTCAACACCCGTGGTGTTGCATTCGTGACCTATTCCAACGAGGCCAACTCGCAATTCGCCAAGGAAGCCATGGCCCACCAGGCCTTGGACCACAGCGAGATCCTGAACGTGCGCTGGGCAACCGTCGACCCCAACCCGCAAGCCCAGAAACGAGAGGCCCGTCGCATCGAGGAACAGGCTGCCGAGGCTATTCGTCGTGCGCTGCCCGCCGACTATGTCGCGGAGATCGAAGGCCGTGACCCAGAAGCTAAAAAACGGAGGAAAATCGAGGGAGGCTTTGGACTTCAGGGCTACGATGCGCCGGATGATGTGTGGTATGCCAAGGAAAAGGCAGCTCAGCTGCAGGCGGCGCAGAATGGAGGCTTGTTGGAAGCGCCCGAAGAACAGCGACTGCTCGAGGCGGCTGCTGATCAGGAGGAAGAGGTCGAACAGCTATATCGGCAGGCGAAGGAAGAAGAGAAGGGAGGTATTTTCTCCGGATCCACACTGGCAATGCTAAAGAACTCGGGCGTCACTTTCACAGCGGGAAAGAAGGAGGAAGACCGCCCGAAGGGGCCACTTGTCGCATACGGAAGCGATGACGACAGCGATTGAGGTTGTATCGGCATCTCAGCTTCACGTATCTGAACGTGTCTCGCCCAAAGACCTGGTATGAGGCGTCCAGAATTTTTTCTGCTGGAGGTGGGATGGCACACATGACGCAGGGCGTCCGCCAATGAGATGGCTCGAATGAGGCTTGAGCCACCACCTAATGAAAAATCAGGAAAGCTGCTTAGGCACCCAGATCCTGCAGCAAAAAACCTTTCAATATGCTGCGCGCCTCATGAGCTGCGCGTAGAAGATGGGACGAGGAAAGTATAGTCAGGTTTGGTCATGCATGGGGAAATGCGCGTTGGATCAAGCCATGGATTATTTCCGTAACTCTGGTCACTGGCTGCACGAACAATAAGTCTCTCGGAGCGATGTGGCTCGATTAAAATTTATCTAATTGCTCAGAGGCGCTTGCGACTTGTAGAACAATCGAGCGAACCTGTACTTTAGGACATGCTCGGCAATGATTGTATTATATTCCTCTTCATGGAACAAGGAATCAATAACTGTCTGACACAAGGAGGAGAAGCGAAGTGAGTAGTGCGGAAAGATGATTGATGGTGAGGTGGATCGGCGGCAGGGATCTACATACCGCCAAGACGCGCTCTGGCGAACGTCGCGCAGCTCGTCGCCTGCATTGCGGATACCGCGTCGACGCTGCATACGCCTCCCTTCATCCGCCCTCCGCCGCGCTTTCCTTGTCATCTCGCCACCGGCACCAGCTTGATGGGCGTGTAACGCGCGCACTCCCCCGCGGCGCCTCGACCTTCTCGCAAAACCGGCGCCCTCACCTCCGCGCGAGTACTAACCACCATGGCTGCTGCGAACGGCCTCACCAACGGCCTCAATGGCCACAGCCAGGCTCATGGCCAAATCGAGTCGAAGCGCTTCTCCGACATCCCTGGCGTTATCGACGTGACGGTCGCTGAGGGAGATGTGGTCGAGCAGGTTGAAATTGACCTTATCGAGCTGGCCGACGACCCCACCGAGCTGTGCATCCTCCTGGAAAATGAGAGCGTTGTGAAATCCACTTGGATGACCATTGCCCTGGCGTACGCGAAGCAGCACAAGATCACCCTGGCCATCGACATCCTGCAAAAGGCCCGTGACGCCTTCAGTAGGGCTGGGGCGGAGGAGAAGCTCAGCATTCTGAGCGCTCTCTTCTGGCTGAATCTTTGCATGTGCCGCGAGGCGCCGCGCCTCAGGCCCGGTAACTATTTGCTTGCTCCCTGTTCCACTGCGCTTCAGCTGATCTTTCACAGATGGCTCGCCTCCGGAGCTCAAGACCAAGGAACAATGGATCCAAGCTGCCACTGCAAATCTCAACGATGCATCGCGCATCAGTCCTTCTTACTCCCCTCTTTTCCTCGCTCGCGGTGTTCTCTATCTCCTCCGAGCTTCAGCAATCACGCAAACGAAGTCGGGTGCCCCGGACAGCGCAGAGCGTACCGACGCCCTGCGCCAAGCAGCCAAATGCTTCGACGACTCACTTCGCGCCTATGGAGGCAAGAATTTGATGGCAATACTGGGCAAGGCAAGAGTGCAGTACTCGCTCGGCAAATACGCAGATGCCCTGCAATGCTACCAGCGGGTCCTCGAGCGTGCTCCCGACATGTTGGATCCCGACCCTCGCGTCGGCATTGGCTGCTGCCTGTGGCAGTTGGGACACAAGGACGACGCAAGAAACGCATGGCAGCGTGCACTGGAACTGGTGAGTGTTATTGGATCGGAGCCGGGTGACATGACTAACGGAATATGTAGTGTCCTGACTCCAAGGCTGCAAACATCCTGCTCGGCCTCTACCACCTCAACGTCTCCTCTCAATACCCCACCTCGGATCCGGCATTTGCTCCCATCTACAAGAAGGCCATGACGCAGTACACGCAGAAGGCTTTCAAGCTTGACGACAAACACCCGCTTACTTGTGCTACGTTTGGTGGATACTTCCTCATGAGGAAGGCCATGGCGCAGGTTGAACGTTTATCGAGAAGGGCCATTGATTTCACCGACGTCAATGCTGTTGCGGGTGATGGCTGGTACTTGCTTGGCAGGAAAGAGCATTACGAGAACGAAATTTCCAAGGCGCTCGAGTACTACCAGAGAGCCGACACGGCACGAGGAGGCGAGGACCGTGGCTACCTCCCGGCCAAGTTCGGCATGGCTCAAATTCGCATCATGATGCAGGACTTTGAGGGTGCCAAGCTTCGTCTGGAGAAGATCGTCCAACAGAGTAAGAGCATTGAGGCTATGACTCTTCTTGGCACTTTATACGCCGAAGACGTTTTCACAGCGCAGGCGTCAAATTCGAAAGAAGACAAGTCCACCGAGCTGAAGAAGGCTCTTTCCCTGCTCGAGGGCGTTCGGTCCTCTTGGAAGGATCCGAAACGAAAAGTCTCCCCAGACTCGGCCGTGCTGCTTAACCTCGCACGCCTGTACGAGGCCGATCACCCCGAGAAGAGCCTTCAGTGCTTACATCAGGTTGAGCAGATGGAGATGGACGAAATCGCAGACGAAGATCGGCCAGACGAACCGCAGGCTCCGGACCCGAAGCAGGAGAATTACGAGGCTGCCAAAGAAGTCTACGAAGAGGCAAAGCGGGCTTACGTCAACTCACTGCGCGAGAACCTTCCCCCGCAGCTTCTCAACAACATGGGCTGCTTTTACTACCAGTCGGAGAAGCACGCCCAAGCCCGAGAGCTGTTCCAATCGGCGCTGAATGCCTGTGTAAAAGTGGGCGATAAGGACCAGTCTGTGGACACAGATGCGCTTGTCACAACCATCAGCTACAGCTTGGCTCGCACTTACGAGGCTGAAGGTATGTTGGACGAGGCCAAGAAGGTCTACGAAGGCCTCCTTCAGCGGCACAGCGATTACGTCGATGCCAATATCCGTCTCACATACATCAAACTTCGACAAAGTCCTCAAGACGAGGGCCCCAAGGCCATGTCGGAGCTGTACAAAGCCGAGCCTTCGAATCTCGAGGTGCGCGCTCTGTATGGCTGGTACCTGAGCAAGGCGAAGAAGCGGACCAACAACATCAACGAGGATCAAGAGCAGCGCCACTACAAGCACACGTTGCAGCAATACGACAAGCATGACAGGTACTCCCTGACAGGCATGGGCAACATTTATCTCGCGATTGCGCGCGAAATGCGGAGAGACACTGAGCAGGACAAGGACAAGCGGCGTAAAATGTACCAGAGGGCTGTTGAGTTCTTGGACAAGGCTCTCCAGCTTGATCCCCGCAATGCATATGCCGCTCAAGGTATCGGTATCGCGTTGATTGAGTGCAACAAAGACTTCGCCGGTGCTGTTCAACTTTTCACCAAGGTCCGTGAGTCGATGAAGGATGCCAGTGTCTACATCAACCTTGGGCACGTTTACTGCGAGCTGAAGCAGTACTCTCGCGCGATAGAAAACTACGAGGCGGCTTTGGCAAAGGATCGGGCGCGCGACCCTACCATCCTGGCATGTCTGGGCCGTGTCTGGCTCTTGAAGGGTAAACAAGAGAAGAGCATCCAGGGCATGAAGGCCTCGCTCGAGTATTCTCAGCGGGTAAGTGCAGGCGAACAATATGTCTAGCAGTTTGGCTAACGGTACCTCTAGGCGCTCGAGGTTGCACCGGACCAGGTTCACTTCAAGTTCAACGTCGCGTTTGTGCAGATCCAGATTGCTCAGCTCATGTACTCGCTCCACGAGAACGTCCGATCGTTGGAAGAAGTCGAGGCAGCAGCAAAGGGTCTGGACGATGCCATCGAAGCTTTCAGCGCCATCGCCAAATCCCCGAACCCACCGTTCCCGCGTAACGACATCGAGCAGCGTGCCAACATGGGTCGTAACACCATGCGCAAGCAACTGGATCGTGCCATTCAGAGCCAGCGCGAGTACGAGGAGAAGAATGCTGCCAAGCTCAAGGAAGCGCGCGAGAAGCGCGAAGCAGAGATCCGCAAGCGCGACGAGGAAAAGCGGCAAAAGGAGGAGACCGAGGCTGAGCGGATCCGTCAAGTTGCCGAGGAGCGGCAGAAGATGCAAGGGCGGGACCGTGAACTTGCTGCCAAGCGCGCTGATGAAGAGAAGCGTAGAGAGAATGCCGAGATGACGACGGATTCGGAGACAGGAGAGCGGAAGAAGCGAGCCAAGAGAAAGGCTGGTGGTGGTGGTGGTGGTGGTGGCGGCGGCGGCGGCGGCGGCAAGCGCAAGAAGAAGGGCGATGACTCTGATTCTGAGGGGGATGCCGGCTTTGAGAGCGAGGGTGGTAGGGGGGGCCGCCGGTCTAGGCGCCGGACCACGACATCGGTCACGCCTGGTGGTTCTGGTGACGAGAAGCCGCGCAAGACGAAGAAGAGAAAGCTCGAGCGCAAGACCAAGCAGTCCAGCAAGTTCAAGTCCAGCGAGTTTGTACAGAGCGACGACGATTCCGACTTGGAAGATCCGACACAGGCGGCGAACGAGTCTCTGGCGGCCAAGGTCAACGATGCCGAGAAGTCGGGCAATGGTCTGGAAAGCGGAGACGATGATGCCCCGGCGACGAGCAGGAACCGCAAAAGGGTTGTTGATGACGATGAAGACGAAGACGAGGAAGGAGAGGCGGCACCGGCCAACGAAGACACACGCATGGCGGGGCTAGACGAGGACGACGACGAGTAGGTGCGGGGCGTTGAGGCTCTGGGGCAAGGGCGTAGGCAAGGGTTGTGCATGAGCAACGGCGTTTCTGGATGGTCGAATGCAGGCATCATAAAAAAACAATCTCATTGGAAATCTTCTCTCCTGCTCCTGTCCATCTAGTTCACATGATACGGTAGCCAATGGATGCGGCGGTAAGTGCATTGTCTTCTAGCGCCAATCCAAAAGTTTGGTCGCCACTATTGAACACTAGGCCTGGCTCTCGACCTTCACACACCCTTTCTTCAGGTGTCACGATATTCGACGAGTCGTTTGGTCCAGTGGCGGGCCGTTCCGTTGATCTACCAAGTTCGTAGGTCATGGCCGTTGAACTCCACATGGCCTGGGCACGTCGCTAGGGAGGACCAAGTACACTGTTGGGCAGGCGTGGGACATCCAAGGGCGGAGGCGTTGAGCCCCTGGATAATGCTTGTCGAGATACAAAAACGGACGCTCGTCAGCGTCTTGTCCATCCGCTACGCTCTCTACTTTCGTCTGGCAAGATGGTGGCAATCGATGCTCGCGCCCTCCTCTATGGAGTGACTACCGTAAGTGTCGACGCACCCTCACAAACACCAGCCAGCTCACGGAACAGATGCACGCCGTGACCTCGACAGTTCTGCCCAGGTCCAACCAAGCAGCCGAGCTCAAGGCCTACGAACATGTCGCCATCGCCGCAGACATGAACCCGCCATGCTCGCCGGATCACCCACATGGACACGGGCGCGACGATTATGAAGGGTACGTTGGAACCCAGATGGCCTCTCTCTTATCTAACGTCCAGCCACCACCAGCTATGGCTCGCCTTGCGAGGAGCACCACTCGGAGTGTGTCTGCGTTGACTCGACTCCTGAGGAGTGTCACCAACCTGAGAAGTGCCACCAACCTCATGAGAAGTGCCACCAACCTCATGAGAAGTGTCACCAACCTCATGAGAAGTGTCACCAACCTCTTGAGAAGAGGCGCAACTTTGCCAGATATCCGCCTGAGCCCGATGCCACGTCCATCGAGGATTTCCAGCCGGCCGGTACTGCTACCGTTCTGGATGCCGGTCCCGGGGCCCCCACGGGAGATTTTCCGGAGCTCGAGTCCACGTCCATTGAGGATTATCAGTCAACCAGCACCATGCCTTCCAACCGTCCCCAGGCTACCCAGCCGCCTGACTACGAGGAAGCGGACCCCGCGGACCCTGACACCCCGCCCCAGAAGCCTACCTACACGCCTCCCAAGCCTGCTTACGAGGAAGCGGACCCTCCTGCCGAGCAACCCGACCCTCCTGCCGAGCAACCCGATACTCCCCAGCCGACCTACACGCAACCTGCGTCGACGTACCAGGCTCCCCAGCCGACATACGGGCCTCCACCTCCTGATGATGAGCAACCGGACCCAAACTACGAGCAAGATGACCCAAACTACGAGCAACCGGACCCAAACTACAAGCAGCAGGACCCAAGCTACAAGAAACCGGAACAGAACTACGGGCCTCCTCCACCAGATTGCCAGTCCTGCGAAGGAGACAATTATTCGGATTGCCAGCGGTGCGAGGAGAACAAGGCCGAGTGCGAGTCGTGCGGGGAGAACAAGGCCGAGTGCGAATCATGCGAGGAGAACAAGGCCGAGTGCGAATCATGCGGGGAGAACAAGGCCGAGTGCGAATCGTGCAGGAAGAACAAGGGCGAGTGCGAAGGGTGCGAGAAGCCTAATGGAGGAGAGTGCCAGGGCAAGCTGAACAAGCCGGGAAAGCTGTGGCGGCTGCGCACGCACGTGGTTGATGGAGCGGGCGACGCCGAGTTTGAGAACCTGTACGTGCAGAGGACGGAAGACGGAGGACCCAACAGCGTGCCGAAGCTGTCGTGCGAGCGCGAGACGGCGGGCAAGTTCTTCTACGACGGGTCAACGTCGTCGGTGAACATGTGGCATGGGCAGTGCAACTTCTCCGGGCTGGTCATGTTCGGAGACAACGACGCGGACGCGTACTCGCCGGCCTTCATCAGCGAAAGCGTGGGCACGCACCGCATGAGGGCTGGCTGGGGCTCAATCTGGTGGGACAACGACCGGTTCGACGGCTGGGTCGTGTGCAAGTGCAGGGACGACGAGCAGAGCTACGAGCTGCAGTGGCAAGACGCCATCGGCAACCAAGGCATCGACGAAGACAGGTGCGCCAAGGTTGAGCTACTCACGGAGAATTGTTAAGTAGGCAGGAAGGAGGGGGGAAACAAATCATGCCAGCTCTCATTTCATATCATATCAAATTCAATAGATGCTGGAATTAAAGACGAGCACTTACCGGAACGGGTTAGCGCGGGGGAAGGATCTAGCCGAGGCCTTGTTACATGCTGATGATTGTCCGCGTGCTCCCACTCCCGCTCCCGCCCTCCCCCATCGACACATCCCACCCATCATCCCGTACTACTACTCTTCTCCTAAGTGACACCAACAATTGCCGCTTACCCTGGAGCATCGGCCGTTGGCTTTTTGAGCCCTGCATCATCCCGCCAGCTGCAAAAAGCCCACCCCTGACCGCCCTGACCGCCAGCCTCGGACCCGTCCTCGTGCGATCCTCATCAGTCAGCAGCCCAGAGCTGAACCACGAGCACGCCTGAAGAAAACAAAAGCGTCGGCCTCTCTCATTTCTCCTTCTTCTTTTCAAGTCGATCCCTCAACATTATCCCAAGTTTCCTTATCACATCATTTCTCTATCAACTCACGACACCAACCGTATACCCGCAACTCTGCAGTTTGTTTTTATTTAAACCTTCCATTTGTACTTTCCACATACACACAAGGAAACCATGGCCCCACGCACCCGACCCCCCACCATCGTCACGCTGCCCGCAACCGGCCCACCCCCGCTCCCGCCCACGTCGCCGCGGACCAACAACTTCTTCGCCCAGCGCTGGGGCGCCGGCGCCGGTCCCCGCAAGCGCTGGCTCATCTACTTCGTCACGGGCAACCCGGGCCTCGTCGGCTACTACGACCTCTTCCTGTCGCACCTGCACTTCCTGCTGACCGCCCACCCCACCCTGGCCCCGCGCCACGCCTTCGACGTCTTTGGCCGCAGCCTATCCGGCTTCGAGGGGAGGGGCATGGACGCCGTTTCGTGGCCGGCCACGGCGGGCGGCGGCCCGGGGAAGGCCAAGGGGAACGGGAACGGGAAGCCACCGTTTGGGCTGCAGGAGCAGATTGATGGCGTCGAGTGGGCGTTGTGGGATCATGTCAAGGGCATGCGCGAGGCGGGCGAGGACGGGTCCGGATCCGCCGTCTTGGTCAACGGGAAGGGCGACGACGACGGCGACGACGAGGACGAGGAGCCACGCATCGTCGTGATTGGGCATTCGGTCGGCGCGTACATGGCGCTGGAGGTGGTGCGGCGGTGGCGCGAGGGGCTGAAGAAAAAGCAAGTTGGCGACAAGGAGGAGGGCGTCGAGTTGGGCGACGACGAGCAAGAAGGCGGCAGGATTGTGGGCGGCGTGTGTCTTTTCCCCACCGTCACGCATATTGCGAAAAGCAACAGCGGGCTGAAGCTTACGGTAGGCCTTTCATCTTTTTTTCTTTCCTTTTCTGACCGCTTGCTGATGTCTTTTTCTCTCTCAGATGCTGATGGATGCCTTCCCATCCCTCCCCCTCATCGCCCACCTCCTCGCCCGCTTCCTCACCCTCTTCATCCCCACCGCCATCCTCGCTGAGCTCCTCGCCCTCGTGCTCGGTCACCCTCCCGACGCCGCCGCCACCACCGCCTCGTTTGTCAAGTCTCGCCATGGCGTCCAGCAGGCCCTGCACATGGCTCGTGACGAGCTGACCACCATCACCGCCGACGCCTGGGACGCTGAGATTTGGGGGGCCGCCAACCCCAGCCCGCTGAAGCACCCGCGGCCCAAGCTGTTCTTCTTGTTCGGCAAGGACGATCACTGGGTCGCGAATGAGACGAGGGATGAGCTGATCAAGGCGAGGGGCAGGGAGAGAGGGGCCGATGGGGAGAAATGGAAGCCATTGATGGAGGTGGATGAGGCGGGGCTGCCGCATGGCTTCTGCATTGGTGAGTTGATTTGGGGAGCTTTCAAACATTTCCATCCGGATGCGTTTTCCCACGAGAATTTACTGACCATGGACAGATCCAAATGATAGCATCACGGTGGCGGAAAAGGTCGCGAGATATATCGAAGAGATAGTTAGAGCAGAAAGAGCTTGATTTTTGGTGGCCCGAAGGCACACGGGCAGTTGCTAAGAATACGCCAGCTGCCAACTGGCTCGCCATTGGGAAATCCAAATGGCAAGGATCTAGTCCTTGATCGACTCAACAAACACAACCCCAATCAATACCAAGCCAACCAACCCCAATCCGCCACTGTCGAGCCCCGGGTGTCTCCTGCTACATGATTAGCGAATACTCAATCGGGTCATGTCAAGCGATGACTTACTTGCTTGCGTCTCTCCACCTAGTACTTGGTGACGACCGCCTTGGCAGTCATCTTCTTGCCTCTGACAGTGGGCACCCACGTGCTCTCAAACGCGACCTTGGGCTTCTCCGCAGCAGCCTTGGCGGCCGCCTCCTCTGCCTTGGCGAACATGAATTTGTCCTGTGCCTGAATGTACTGGTCGATACCAAAAGAGCCCCAAGGGGTCGTGACAGCTGTGAGGTAGAATCAATCAAGTTCACTATAAAAGAGTGGAAAGCCCAATCCTTCACGCACCATTGTAGCCCTCGGCACGTGTCTTCTGGAACACTTCGTAGAGCTCGGAATTGCGAGTCATGTTGGCGTAGTCTGCCGAGAGTTGGGCAGGAGGAGGAGAAGCCGACTTGGGACCCTTCTTAGGGCGAGCGGGGTGGTGGTTCTTGGGCTTCCTCTGGGCCTGAGCCGACTTGGGAGCTGAGAGAAAGAAGTCGGTGTCCGGAGTGTTGGTGAAGCGAGGGGTCGAGGAGGCGGAGGGAGCCTCGACGACTTGCTGGGCGGGCTGAGTAGCCTGAGCCTGAGGCTGGACCTGAGGCTGGACCTGCACCTTGGCGAAGTTCGAAGGCTTGGGAATGGACGATGGAGCAGGGGCGTGGTGGTGAATGGAGAAGCCGGCGTCGGACACGCGCTGCTGACCGAATAGCTCACGCAGGGAGAGCTGACGACCCATGGGGACGCTCTGGAGGTCCTCGTCAGAAGATTCGGCGTCGTTGGCGGCCTGCTTGAGGACCTCGATGGTCTTGCGGCTGTTCTCAGCCATGCTGGCGCACTGCTTGATCATCTGGGCATTGATGTCGCGGGCGTGGGCAGTGGATGACGGAGCGGGCTCGGTGAAGACCCAAAGGCCGAAGATTTGGAGACTTCCATCCTCGGTGGGGTCCTGGAGAATGATGTAATCGTCCGTGATCTCAACGTCGTCGGAAGTGGTGAGTTCGACGTCGAAGTTGTCCATGGACCGGCGGTTGAGCACAATGACGGAGAAGCGCGCGGCACCCTCGGCGGACGAAGCGAGCTGGGCAACGAACATGGTGCCCTCGATGCCGGTCTTGTCCCAGCTTTGGGTCTCGGGTGAGAACTTGTACACAACCACGTACGAAGCGATGGAGAGGATGCCCTTGATGTCAGGCGTGTGACGGCCGAGGACAGCAAGGTTGAGCTGCTCATTGGTGCGGTGAGGGGGGAGTGGGATTGACAGGTTCTCGTTGGCAGGGAAGTCGGTGTCATTGTCGGACTGAGCAACGGCGTTGCGGGCCTTGGACTTTGGGGGAGCCATGGCTGGTGAGGTGGGTGCGATGCGATGCCGAACGCGTAGTTGATGCAGGCGGTGGAGCTGTGCGATCGACGAGATGTGGTAAGCGGTATTGAAACGAAGAAGAAGGATGGGTGGCGCAGGTCGCGAGGAAAAGATATGGCCGGTCGGCCAGAGGTGCAGCGTGGCAGCGCAGCCTCTTCCTTGCTCCGCCCAGCCCCGCCATTTCCGTAGGCTTCCCGCTGATTCCGCTGCCCGCCAATTCGTTCCGCCGACCGGCGCCGATGCGCGTCATCCCGCCCGCCTCGAGCACAGCCACAGCCACACGCATCATCTTCCACGTTCCCAGGAAAACATCTCAGACTCACGTCTCAGCCCTTGCCATGTGAGGCGCAACATCACCACCCGCTGCCCCCCATGTCGTCCGATCCGCTTGCCTCCCCCGATGTCCTGGACCAGCCCATGCCCGGCGCCTTTCCCTCGTTTGGCCCCGCCCCCTCGTCCACCCCTCAGAGCCTTTGGCACGCCATCCACCAGCGCCGCCACGAGTATGTGCGTCCCAAGGAAATCCGCATCAAGGTCGGCACCTGGAATGTCGCTGCCTTCAAGGGCACCGAGAAGGATCTGGGCGGTTGGTTTGTAGGAGGCAAAGGCGTCGAGGAGGCTCTGTCTGGTCTGGGCGTGTCTGACCCCAACAATCCGCAACAAATCGGCACCCCCAACCCGGAGAAATCCCCGCGCGAAGACGTCGAGGCCCAGGAGGCGAGGCACACCAACGAGCAGTCTACTCTGCCCAAGAATGACCATGCCAGCCTGCCCGCCGACGACGACATCGCTCTGTACGTCTTGGGACTGCAGGAGGTTGTCGACATCACCTCGGCCGCCGAGGCCCTGAGGCCCTACACGGATCCCGCCACCGCCGCAAAGTTCAAGGCTGCTATGCAGTACGAACTGCCTCAAGGCTATCAACTCGTCGCCGAGCAGCAGCTCATCGGCCTGCTACTCCTTGTCTATGCCTCCCCCTCCATCGCCCCCGAGGTGCGCTCCGTCAGCACAACAAGCGTTGGCACTGGTTTGATGGGATACATGGGAAACAAGGGCGCCGTCACGGCCAGGATAGTCCTGGGTGAGACTACTCGCCTGGTCTTCATCAACTCGCACCTGGCCGCTGGCGCCGACAAGACGTCTTTGGACAGGCGCAATTGGGATGCTGCCCAGGTTGTCACCCGCACCAAATTCGATCCTATTGTCGACGCCACGGGCGAATCACAAGCAACTGGTGAAAGCATTGGTGATGAAGACTTTGCCTTTTGGCTCGGCGATCTCAACTACCGTTTGGGAGGAATGCCCGGCGAAGACGTGCGCAGAATACTGATGCTGCATACCCGTAATGAATATGACTTGTCCCAGCGACACGCCGAACGCATCGAGAAGGACATTGCTACCTCGGGTCGCACGTCACTCGAATCGGCAACAGAAACGTCGGAGCAGTCGAGCAACAACGAGCCGGAGCCGAACAAGGAGGCTGACGAAATAATACCGGCCAAGTTTGATCCCGTGTCCCTTCAGGCAACCATTGAATCCCTTCTGCCGCATGATGAACTGCGTCAGCAGCAGCGCTTGCGCAAAGCTTTCTATGATGGCTGGCGCGAGGGTACCATCGAGTTCCTACCGACTTACAAGTACGATGTCGGCACTGTTGGCATCTTTGACTCGAGTGAAAAGCGACGCTGCCCCAGCTGGTGCGACCGCATACTTTACCGTACACGCCGGGATCGGCTGGCGTATTATGCGAAGGTCAAGGAAGAGGAAGAGGCCAAGAAGAAAGACGAACAGATGAAGAAGCAAGGCTTGGATGCAGACGCCGACGACGTCTTGTTCGAATACGACCCTGAAACCGATGGCGACTTCAACTACGACGAGATCACGGACGCAAGAGACGACCCCATCCCGGTTCTGACAAAGGACGGGTTCCAAGACGAGATTGAGCTGCAGTACTACACTGCCCACCAACGTGTCTTGTCGTCGGATCACAAGCCTCTCGATGCAGTCTTCAGACTCAAGTATGACAGCGTTGTGCCGGAGCTGAAGGCGAAAGTGCATGCCGAAGTTGCCTGGGAGCTGGATAGGGCGGAGAATGAAGGCCGACCGGGAGTCACTTTGATCGTGGAAAAGGATGCAAGCAAGAAGGGACCGAAGGAAGACACGGAAGGCAGTCTTGAGGGCGTCAACTTTGGGAACGTCAAGTATCTCGACGTGCGCCGGCGGCATGTAACGGTGGCAAACACTGGGCAGGTGGCCGCTACCATCAGCTTCTCGGGAACGCCTGGCGAGGAGCAAAGCCATGTTCAACCGCCTCCGTGGCTCTCGATCCGTTTCGACCGCGATGCCGACAAAACGACGGCACCGAACACGCCTGCGTCGTATACTCTGGAGCCCGGAGATGCATGCAACATCGACCTCATCCTAAAGGTAGAGGACATGGGTCTGGTCCGCGAGCTAAACGAAGGGAAGGCACAGCTTGAAGACATTCTCGTCCTCCGAGTTTCCGACGGTCGCGACCACTTCCTCCAAGTGCGCGGCTCGTGGCTCCAGACAAGCTTCGGTCGCTCTATTGACAAGCTCATCCGCATACCCGAGGGTGGCATCAGGAAACTTCAGGGGCAACGGCCAGAGGGCAGCAGCTCCAGTGACGCCGGGGTAAAGTGGTCAGCTCCTCGGGAACTATTCCGACTGACCGAGGTACTAGAAGACCTAGTCGAGCGCGTCATTGCCGAGTGGGACATGACCGATCACGAAGAAGGTGCAAAGGCGCCTTGGTCGTCCCAAGCGCAGTTGAGTTCTGGTGGCGGGTGGCCATTCGCACCCGAAACCTGGACAGTCAAGGACGGCACCGTACGCGATGGTATCAAGTGCGCAGTTGCAGACGCGCTCGACGAGGACACGGCTCTGGAGTCGGCATTCCAGCCGGAGACCAGCTCACTCCTGCGAGTAGAGTGTCTTGCCGAGATGATGACACTTTTCCTACAAAGCCTGGAGGACGGAGTGGTGACGGAAGAGCTGTGGACCAAGATGGAGGCTGGATACGAGGAGCAAGCAAAGGCCAAGAAGCAGCTCAGCCGTGAGGAAGAGCGCGCGGCGATTCTCGACATGATGGCAGGGGCTCCGAATCACAACGTCTGCTTCGTGCTGCTCACATCGATGCTGGCGCGCATTGCAGCCGAGGTCAGGACGGCGACAAAGGCCGAATCGGGGCCGAAGGAACAGGCAAGTCCGCTGCGACGCACGCTCACGGGGGTGGCGGGCAGGGTTCGGAGCGCCAGCGAGGCGCAGAAGATGCAAGCGCTGAATGTGGAGAGGGGGCTGTCGACGGCGTTTGCGGATTCCATCATCAGAGTGTCGGAGAAGGCGGCAATCAAAGACAAGGACAAGTATGTGCGGAGGCAGAGAATGTGCAAGGTGGTGGAGCTGTTTGTAGTGCCGGACGAGAGGTAAACGGACGATGATACCCCGACTTGGCAGAGGAGAGATGCAGTGTGTACAGTGATCGGCCCCAGGGCAAGAATTGGACGGCTTTACTGTGTGTGTTTTTCACGTGCCTTTTAACTGGTCTGTACGACGGTGCTCGTATAGCGCTTATGCTGTTTGGTCAGCTGCGGCGGACAATCCCTGACATACAGCCAACGGTCCGTGGAAATGGGCGAATCGGACATTTTTCTCCAGGCGAGCTGAACCTTTTATGCATGTGCTTACACGAAAAGACAGCTCTCGAACCCTCACCTCGCATAAACGTGCCGCGGACCGACGAGCCTTACATGTGGAGTAGCAGCACCCCACAGACCCGCACCCGTATCGTTCTTCTTCCAACCCCCAAAACTCGGAGCCGTGCTGACCCTGCTCACCTCTGCTGATCTGAAAAATCTTTGGCGCTCACTGCTTGGCATCGACATGCTTGCTCCTCATGGATGATCGTTATCACGCGAGCCCAACGGCCCTCGTGCAGATCCCAGCACCCGCAAAATTAATATAAAAGACTGATGTGGTGCTTTACGCCGGAGCTGGGACCATCAGCCTCGTGTCGCTTGCGCCAAGCGAGTAACCAGAGCCAGGCCTCCCTTGCCGTTCGCTCGATGCAGTAACATGGCCTTCTTGCACATCTCCATTGGTGAGGTCCATGCTGACGCCCTCCTCGCAATGTAGAGAACAGAGCTAGTCCGTTTGCAGCTCTGCTCCCCTATTGTATAAAGGCCTATGCCTATATCATGCTCTAGCTGTGCCGCTCGCTTCTTGTCTGCTCGTCTTTTTTGTTCGTATCGTTGTCCGAGCGATCTCACACAATAATGCCTACCCTTCGCTCCGTCGTCGTCTTCTGCACGGCGGCGTGCCTGGCAGCTGTCGCGAATGCCGATTCACTGACGTGCCAGGCGTTGGAGTCGACGTCTGCCATCTCCATCGACCATCCGTTGGAGCTGGACTACACGACCGAGAACAATGATTACTGGTATGGCACAGTTGGTGGTTGGATTGTTCCCTTGCTGAGCTCGCCGCCCTCAGGTCTACCGGCTGCGCCGCCCTCAAGCCCGCATGCATCATCAAGCCCGCCTCGGCCCAGGAGATGGCAACCGTGGTCAAGACGCTCAACCAGAACAACGAGACGTTTGCCGTCAAGTCGGGCGGCCACAACCCGAACCAAAACTTCGCGAGCATCGACGGCGGGCCACTCATCTCGACAGCGGACCTGAACGAGGTCACGCTCGACAGGGCGTCCATGACGGTGCGGGTCGGCCCGGGCAATCGGTGGGAGGACGTGCACGAGGTGCTGGACGGAACCAATGTGACGGTCGTCGGGGGGCGGATTGGGAATGTGGGCGTTGGCGGCTATGTCGTGGGAGGTGAGTCTTGACCCCGAAGAGATGGCCAACACTGAACCTTTCCAGGTGGGCTCAGCTTCCTTTCTGCTCAATACGGCTGGGCTGCCAACAACGTGGTCGAGTTTGAGGTCATCCTGGCCAACGGAACCATTGCGACTGCCTCCAACAGCACCAACACCCACCTCTTCAAGGCGCTCAAGCATGGCGGCGCAAACTTCGGCATCGTCACCGCATACACGCTGAAGGCGCACCCAATCGGCCAGGTCTGGGGCGGCAACCTCGTCTTCGGCTCGGACAAGTCCGACGACCTCCTCCGCGCCCTACGCAACTTCACCCAGAACTACCCGGACGAGAAGGCGGGAACAATCATGACGTCGGAGATCACCGGGCTCAACCTCGTGCACATCTGGATCATGTTCCTCTTCTACGACGGGCCCGAGCCGCCCGCCGGCGTCTTCGACGTCTTCACGTCGCTCGGCCCCAGCTCCAACAACTGCAAGACGCGCAGCTACGCCGACCTCCTCTCCTTCAACGACTGGGCCGTCGTCAAGGGCTCCGTCTACACCATCGCCACCGAGACGACCCCGCTGCTCGCCCCCGACTCGCCCGCCGCCATCAACGCCACCGAGGCCCACCTGCAGGCGTGCTACGACCACTGGCTCGCCGTCGCCAAGGCCCACGCCGACGTGCCCGGCCTCATCGCGTCCTTCGCCTTCCAGCCCTACCCGACCTCGTTCGCCCAGCGCGCCCGTGCCATCGACGCCGACCTCGGCGGCGACGGCGACCTCCTCGCCCTCGACACGGCCGCCGACCGCATCATCTTCGAGTTTGACTTTTCGTACCTCAAGGGCCTGCCCGTGACCGACGAGCGCGTCGACAACGCGACGCAGCTGGTGTACGGCGGCATGAAGGAGATTGTGGACGCGGCCGTCGACGGGGGCAGCGTGCCCGACGTCTACAGGCCGCTGTTCATGAACGATGGGTACTGGCGCCAGGATTACTGGGGGCGGATTGATCCCGAGAGCAGGGAGTTTGCCGAGGGCGTCAAGGCTAGTGTGGACCCAAAAAACTTTTGGGGGAAGAGGAGCGCCGGGGGGTTCTTGCTGTGAAGAAAAATGAATGAGGATGATGTGGGAAGCAATGTGAAGAAGGAAAAGGGGAAAGGAGGGGAGTGGCACGATGGTTTTCGCTTTCTTTACGCACATATATCAACGTTTTGGATGATACAATGGGGTTTTCGGTTACCTCTCGGTTCAGATAGATGTTTCGAGTGTCATCTCTTCATCGGTGCCTGCTGTTAGTGTGAAGTCTCCGAGGAAATTAGTTGATTGTATATCTGTTCGTCATTGGAATGAGAGTTGAAGCCATCTCAACGGAAACCGAACAAATTCGTAGAAAGAATCAACGCCAGCCACGCCGCACAAATGCAAAATGCCCAGAGACCTCCTCCCACACCTAGCTTCGCCCAACCTTCCGTTCCGCGTGAAATGGACATCGCTCACAGTAGACCGAGGGCGAAACGACCCACTCAACTTCTCCTTTGCTGACCAGGCAGGCGTCTACCTCTCTGCTGCCTTTGGATTAATCACTCCCAGCTCAATTCCCAACCCGCTCTCCACCATCTTCTCGTCAAGGGCCGGCGATCCAAGCAGCGTCGTGACGTCGTCCAGGTCCTTGTCGGTGAAGGTGGCATTGCTGGCCTTGCGGATGGCGCGGCTTAGCGGAGTGGTCGAGATGGCCGTCTCGATTGTCGGAGCAGCCGAGGCGGTGCTGCTGCTGTTGTGCACTGGTAGTACGGCCTTTTCGCTATGCGTGCTGCTGCGCCAGAAGGTGAGGGACGGCTTGAGGATGGATTTGGCGGTGCTTGTGGTGGTGGCGGTGAGGTATGTCTTGCAACTGAAGACGGAGCGGGACGGCGACGAGGGGCCGCTGCTGCTTCTCTTGTGGCCGCGGCGGAAGAGGGAGAGGGGGTTGAGCTTGGTCAACCAGGAGCGGTACATGGCAGCGGCGTCGGTGCCCAGGCCGAAGAAAAAGAAGAGCAGGAGGCCACAGACGATGCCAACCCAGCGATCAGGGGTCAGGGTTCCGTTGGCTTTGTAGAATAAGACGGTGGCACGGTTGGCGGGATCGTGGTTGCGGGCCCAGGAGTAATTGGTCGCTTGTTGGATGGTGTTGACGTACAAGATGACGGACTGGGTCGGGAGGATTCCGAGGACGAAAAGTGAGGATAGGAGGAAGAGGCGTACAAAGCGCGAAGACGTAGTGTTGTGGGCGCGTATGAGCTGCGAGAACTCGGTGCGGTAGCGGTGGAGGCGCACGAGGACGAGAACTGTGAGATCAATGTCAGGCAGGTTGTGGGAGCAGAGATGGAGCAGATGAACCAACCGGCGTAATATGCCGTGACCATGCAGATCAACAGCGGCTGGATGTAGACCAGGACGAAGCTGACCCAACTCGTGTCAAGGACAGGCATGCAGCCATTGAAGCCCTTGACGGCATAGCGGCAGGCCTTGACAATGTCGAAGGTGCAGATTTGAATGATGGGCGGAGCCCAGCAAATCAGCCAGTCAATGGCAAACTGTCGGACACGGTGGGCTCTGGGGAGCCTTACAGCAACCTTGGTGGTGTCGAGGACGTGAGAGAGAGTGCGCATAACACAGAGCAGGCTAGAGGGAATGCCAACCCAGCCGGCGACGGCCACGTAGATCTCAAAGTCGCAGAGGCCGTGTCCCGAGAACCATTGGTCGACGTTGTCGCGAGGCCAGATCAGGGCGTTGGTGAGGGCAAAGAGGTTGAAGATGAGCATCCAGATGACCAGGCTGGAAGCGCCAAGGTTTACATTGCGCACATGCCATAGCAGGGGCGGGATGTCGAGGATGAGGACCAGGCTGGCGGCAATGGGGACGAAGATGGCTCCAGCGGAAATGGGATACTCGGGTTCAGCCATTGCGGATGGTGGTGAGAAGCAAAGAGTCCAAAGTACAAAGGGATTGTATGGAAATAGGATGGGTTGAAGCAGGCATGGTGGGTGAAGTAAGTTTGTGTGGCGAGGCGTCTATAGATGGTGTTGACAGAAGTGGGTGTCAATAGGGATTGTATGATTTGCAAAGATGCAGTTTGCTGGGTGAAGGCTTATTGAGCAGTGAGACATTGGACGACTGTTTTTGGGTGTCAATAGGGAAAATGTCTTGATTTGAGCGACGAGACACAGCAACTTGAGTTTGTCCGGCACGGAGGGTTGACATGATTGACGAATGGCTGCGCGCTACGTGACGGGCCGGGAGCGAAGTCCGTCCGAGATGGTGGTGGATATGTGCGGGAGTTATAGCCGATCAGCGACCGGTGTGGTGATGATGTGAGTTGTTTTGTTTGTGGGGCCGCTTGTGCTGGCGGCGGCGCGTCTTCCCTTCCCAGGGCGAGGCAGGAACGTTCCGACTTGTTGCTAGACTGGATCCCTCTTCCCACCTATTCTCATCCCGCAATCCGTCCAAGCCATGCCCGTCCCGCCAATTTCTCCTCCTCGTCCTACTGCTGCCATCTTCAGCTTGACACCAGTAGCACCAGCACCAGCACGCGACCGTGACCGTGACCGCAGCAATGGCCGACGACCCGGTGCCGCCTGAGTCCAGCTCCTCCGCTGCCCGCATGCAACGCGGCCCTCCCTCATCTTCATCTCTCCGCCAGCGTATGTCGCGTGCCAGTACTGCACCGTGGGATCCTCCCCCCGCCCCTCCGCAATCCCTGCGCCGCCGTAGCTCCGTGCTCTCCGAGTTCGATTCCATGCGCTCTTCGACCGACCACCTTCTCAATCCCACCTGGCACGATGCAGAGAACATGGCTCAGGAAGAGCCCTCGCACTGGCACTCGCTCCCGCTGGTCTTCGCAATCCTGCCTGCCATCGGTGGTGTCTTCTTTACAGACGGAAGCGCCGTCATCACCGACATCCTGCTGCTGGGCTTGGTCTCGCTGCTGCTCAACTGGTGTGTGCGCATGCCATGGTAATGACTCCTGCTCCCCCAAGCCAAGCACGCCGACAGTTGACCACCGTCACAGGGAATGGTACCACGCTACCCAGACGCCCTTGACCAATGCACCAGAAACCGGCGGCATTCTGTCAGACGTCATTCCAGAGGAGGACTTTGAAGACGAGGATGCCGTCGAGGACTTGCCCACCACCGACGCGAAACCCGACACTCCGCCTGAGCCCGTCACCCCAGAGCGCTCGCCCGAGTACGTTGCCGCCCTCAGGGAGCTGCGATCCGACCAGCTGCTGGCCCTGGTTGCATGCTTCCTCGGCCCCGTCTTTGGTGCCTACCTGCTCCACACTATTCGTGCCTCGCTGTCCCGTCCGTCCGAGGGCCTCGTATCCAATTACAACCTCAGCGTTTTTCTGCTGGCCGCCGAAATCCGCCCAACCTCACACTTGATCCGCATGCTACGCGCCCGCACCATTTATTTACAGCGCATCGTCCGCGAGAACACGCCGGATCCCGATGCCGACGCCGATCTTGATATGTTGAAGCCCGACCAGTCCGCCGTGTCTGATCTGGGCAGGCGCCTCGGGGAACTGGAATCACACATGGCCGACATGGCAACGGCCAGTACCACGATCAAACAAAAGGAGAAGGCCGGCACTGTAGCGCCCGCCGAGGTCACTAATCTTGTCCGTCAGAGTTTCCAACCTCAATTGGACGCGCTGAATCGCGCTGTGCGCCGCTACGAGAAGCGTGCTACGACTCAGACCATGTCGACGGAAGCCCGCCTGCAGGATCTCGAGGCCCGGCTGAAGGACGCTCTTGCATTGGCAGCTGCAGCAGCGCGAAGCGGACAGAAGAAGAAGCCCGGCGTAGCTGTGCTCTTGCTTGATTGGGTGAGCACACTTTTCATGATGCCCCTCCAAGCAGTGTGGACATTGTTTGTATATCCCCTTCAGACTCTCTCAAGCATGGCAATAAACGGCAAGAGGTTTCTGTTTGGCTACAAGAAGGAAAAGAAAGACAAAGGCAAGGCCAAGGCTACACATGGATCAGATCGTGGACATGGGAGTCTGAATGGGTACAGAGCTCAAGCTGGGCCAAGTTCGAGGAGATGACAGTGTTTACTTAGGTATGTGTTTGCAAAAAGTTCTGCTGAATGGATCATCATTATGACAGCAGTGCCGCTGAATGAACCGTGAATGGGCCGGGACGGGTGGTGCGGACTAGGATCGACTTTCCACAAGCAATGCAAGGAACGCCGTTCCCAAGCCTCTTTCGTCAGCGCTAGCAATACCGTCAGCATCTGCCAAGGAACGGCGGTACTCCTCGGGACCGCTAAGTCCAAAAGCAACACGCCGTTCCTAGAAATCTCCAGTACAGTCATCTGGTAGGTCCTTGGAGAAAAGTATCCTACTGGTAGAATCGTTGTCACATCCTTGCCAAACGCCAGACATGCGGCAAAAACAAAACCCAACTACTGGTCGAGGCACGCCAATGGTTTTTAATCGGAGAAGAAACATGTCGGCCATTGAAGAAGCTGTTCTATCATTCGGAGTGGAGTGACATCACCTTTTCCTGGCGGAAATCGCTCCTGGTTGTGGAATATGCACTAATGATAATGAGAACAACCTCCCCACATCCTCATCAGAATAGGTCTAGTCGCCCCAGTGGTGCGATCTTATTCATTCACAACACCAATGTATGTTGAGTTCTGGCAAAGTGGTTTATAGTTGAGGGATTCCGCCTCTCGTTCTCAATCATAGATTTTCCAATTGTATCAAGGCTACCTCCATCTAAAAGATATCAGATGCTCTTATTTCTCACCTCACCTGAGTCGGAGTCATAAACATTGAATATTTTTCTATAGCATGCCAACGCATTATATATCTCGCGCCCGCTGCACAGTCTACCCAAAACTAGCTACTCCCTCACTGCATATACCTACTACCTCCGTATAAACACGTCAATACAGCGCTCGGGATGGCTCAAGCGACCTTCAACGGTTCAACCACCTAGCCATTCTTCTTATTTCCCAACGCATCATGCTCGGCATCCCACTTCTCCAGCTCGGCGTTGGGCACCTTGACGAGCTGGTGCGTGATGGCGCCGTCTGGCAACTCCAGCACGCGCTGGCGCATGGAATACCCGCCAAGGCGCGGCAGCAGGTAGATCCACACCCAGTAGTAGATGCCGCAGACGACGATGATGGCGATGCCGACGACGCAGTAGGTGGCGTACCAAAAGGACACGTCGCCGCCGGTAGCGCCGCCCTCGGGCGGGTACCACGGCATGACGAGCGTGAAGACGTTGACGAGCAGGTAGAAGATGAGGGCCACGTCCCAGCAGCGGAACTCGCTGCGGGGCACGCCGAGGCGCTTGCGCTGGCGGCGGATCAGGTAGACGCCCGCCGTCATGAGGAAGTAGAAGATGGCGTTGGGGTAGGTTTGCAGGTCGACGACTGGTGGTGGGTGGCGTGTCAGCGAATGGGAGAGAGAAGAAGAGCAACAAAATCATTATTACCAAAATTGAAGGCATCGCCAGCCGGAGGAGCAACGATCATGAGCACAGTCATGCCCCACTTGAGCAGGTAGGGGCCAATGGGGGTGCCAAAGGGGCGGGTGCTGGCCCAGAAGGTGGGCCATGGCAGCGCGCCCTGGCGTCCGATCTCGCGGATCACGCGCGACTGGCCGATGAGCACCGAGACGAGGTTGCCAAAGGCGGAGAGGACGACGAGGATGTTGAGGCCCTTGGCCGCCTTTTCGCCGAAGATGGCGGAGAAGAAGAGGGAGGCGGCAACTTGCTCGGCTTCGACGAGGTCGGCTTTGGGGACTGTTCTCTTTTTGTCAGGGCTGGATGATGGGGCGAGGATGCTTGGTTGGCTTGGTCTTACCGGCTGCAAAGTAGGCTATGTTGCACAGTACGTACAAGATGGCGACGATGAGCAGCGAGGCAGGGGCAGACTTCTTGATCGTCTTGACCGGGTTCTTGATCTCGTTCATGACGTTAAAGGCGTTCTGATAGCCCGAGTACGCAAAGGTGATCTTGACGAGAGCGTTGGCGAGACCGTTGCCGTTGCCCGTGGTCCCCTCAAACGAGTTGCGGAAGTTCATCTTGGGGTCGGCCACGGACGTGTTGCCGCCCAGGCAAACAAGTCCGGTGATGCTGATACTGTTTTTGGTCTGGTCAGTATGTTGACGGGGAATGGAATGGACTTCCACTTACAAGACCAAAGTTGCAACTTTGATAAAGCCGATGACATCAGACAGCCAAAGGGCCAGCCTGTCGTTGGCAATGAGGACTGCGAGTAAAAGTCAGCCATACGTTCTTCAGAAGGAGCGGTAAGCCTACGGATCACAGCGAGGCTGTAACCAGCGATTGCGATGCCCTTCATCTCCCAGTCCGTGCCTTCACGGTCAGTCATCTTGAAGATGTACTGGGAAAGCACTGTCATTCGTGGTCAGCGTCTCCCGAGACTCCCGGCCCGATTCCCAATGCTTACCAACTGCATTACTACTACTGAATGACAGAATCACCGTCTGCACCGCAAAGGCGACAGGGAAAAAGTACTTTGGTCGTGGGTAAGCTTGCTCCAGGTAGACGACTTCGGCACCCGAGCGAGCCGGGAAGTAGGACGCCAGCTCCAGGTAGACGGCCAGTGCCGCGCAGGCCATGATGAAACCGATGACCCAGTACACCAAGCTCAACCCAATAGAACCTGTACTTTGGAGGATCGAGGCGGCTGCATGGTCAAGTTAGTAGATGGCCACTGCTCAGAAATGATTTGATCTACCTCTCTAATCTCTAAAGGCCACGACAACAGGAACGGCGGGTAAAGCACTCACGCGTCGAGAAGACTCCGGTACCGACCATCTGGCCGATGTTCAGAAAGATGATGGTAAACCATCTGACCTTGTACCCGAGCGGCGAGTCCGACTCAATGGGCGCGCCAGAGGCCTCCTGGTAAGTTGGAAGCCCGCCATTGGCGCCCTGCCCGGCAATGAAATGGAGATTGCCCTGCTTGAGGTTGTTCGAGTCCCACGAGGGCGACGTGACGCGCTCGGCGACGTATTTGTCGTCTTGGTCGTGCTGGAGCGCAGACATGATATCGGCCTCTTTGTTGATTGGTCAGCTGGCGTATGCTGACTATGGTTGCAGCGACGATGCGGAATCAGAGGGCGTGATGAGGGAAAGACATGGTGCTGCTCTCGCCTGGCCGGGGTGGGGGAGAAGTATAAAATTAAATGCGCGATCGGCTAGTAGAGTCGTATTGTGTTTGCGGAGCCAAGATGGCAGGTTGCTTCTGGCCTTGCGTGGCGATAACTGAGGTATCATGCAATGCCCATTGTGGGTGACGCCATTGGTTAACGAGCGGGGATGCAACTCGGATTGGCCCCCCGTGTCCATTGCGACAGAGTATCCATGTGCGTGAGAATTGCGGCACTGTCTTGTCTCTCCAGCCCAGCATCCTGAGCTGGCTTGGGCCTACTTGCCACCTGCGATAAACCGTTAGGTGTTTACGGCGTGGCTAATCGTTGCTGGCCTGTGGCTGCACGGGATAGACGTGGTGGTGGTGCAGAACATGCCTGTGAAACCTGTCGGATGGTCGTCGCCACCAGCCTTCTTCCTGAGCCCCAGTTAAAATATATGTACCTCGGAGCGTTACCCTTGATGTCAGGTAGAAGCGAAAGATATACGTGCTTGTGGCGGGTTCGTCGTTATCTACTCCGAGGAATAGGACATCACGCCTTCCGTTTTCCCATGCCTGTTCGCATCTACCCAAGCGTAGCGTTCCATCGATAACCGGCCGAACTTTCGACATTTCACCTAAAAAGGACTTTGGTCTCGCTTTCAACACCTCGTATTCGTCAATAGCGCTGTCGTAAGCTCAGCAGCTGACTTAACCTGCGGCGTGGGGTGCATGCTATGTATGTACAATGGCATTGGTGTGGAGCATCTGGAAAATGCTGCCGTCAATCATATGTGTGTATAATACGCAGCCAACCTGGTGTTAAAGACATCAACTTTTCAACTCATCCGTCTCCAAAAATGGGAAATACATACCGTAGATTGCGATTGGTGGACACTTGACCGTGACAGCATGAACTGGATTAGTAGCTGGAGAAAGAGTCCAGGCCTCTCCGTCATCAGTTGAAATGGAAAGCATTGGATAAGGCTGGTTGAAACAAGAACGATATGATATTGATGACATAATGAAAGGGTCGAATTGGATAATCTCTGTACCACTGCTTCCGCCTCTTAGCGTTCCAGTGCTGACACCGTGGTATTCCTGTACGCCATCCTTCCAATCGTTACTCCGATCCAATGATAAATTGACTGAACACTCCGTCCTCCATGCCGAATCCTCCGGACTCCCGAAATATAAGAAGAGGCCGTCTTCATGTGTTTCCCACTTTATCGCATCGATACGACGTTCGCTCTGGTGTTTTCCTTGCCCATCTCCCGCTCCCTCTTCTTTTGTAAAATGCGCTCCCTGGCTAGCTTCTTACGCATCTCCTCCGGGCTTAGCTTTTCAGTAGATGCGCTGGGCGTCGTAGAAGCGGGTGCGTTTGCGAGAGGTTGGAGGTGACGAGCGTTCTTCGTCCGATTTGAAGAGGTGGCGTTGTGCGTCTCATCAGAGGGTGCAGCCCGGGCAGCCGATCTCTTGGCGGGCGAGACGTTTCTCGGCCTCGTCTCTACGAAAGAATCCCCATTGACCATCCATGGGTCTTCCATACCCGACGCGCTTGCGTTTTTGGCATGTGCGCGAGACGCTGCTGGCTTATCGGACCTGTTGCCTGGGGTGCCTCGGCGTGGTCGCCGGGGAGAAGCTCCAAGTCTGTCTTGGTTGTCTGTTGGGGGCGGGAGTGAGAAATCCTTCGGCTTGGGCCTTGCCTCCAAGGCGGGTGATGGCTCGGATTTGAACTTCCCCGAACCGCTGCGACCGTTCACGGGCGTGGCGTCGAGCGTGTAATGGCTTGCTTGCTGAGGGTCTAACATCATGTCATCGAACTCCAGCTCCAACTCCGTCTTGGGCAAGCTGTGGTCTTCGGGCGAACCCGGCACCTCTGTGCCTTCCAGGACAGCCAGGCGTTGCTTCAACATGGCAATCTCGGTGCTTGACTTCAAGTTCTCGGCCATGGCTTGCCTCAGACGCTCCTTGTAATCCCTGTTCTTGTCTTCCAGCTCCTTCTCCCGCTGCTTGTGTCGCTTCCGCTCAACCTCCAGCTTCTCGGTAAGCTCCAGGGCTTCAGCGTCCTTCTTCCTGGCGTACTCTTTTGCGATTTGCTGCTTTTTGATCACCTTCTTGACTTCCCTCTCGCTATTGTGTGAGTACATGATGAATTGCTCCTTCCAGTACCTTCCAGACTCGGAGCGCGGTTCCATTACGTCGATGGTGATGTCTCCGTCATCCTTGGCTCTCGGCCTAGGCCTCGGCGCTTCTTGTTTCGACTCTCCGAGCTTGGACGAGTCGCGCACTTCGTACAGCTTCTGGGTGAGCTTGGAGCTGGAACTCGGGCGTTCCTCGGCTTCCTCAGCGAGAGGCTCGACTTTGGGGGTCCATGGGCTTGGAAATTTTCCTGGGTAGTGGCTTGGGAGACCGCTTTTTGCGCCAATTTTGGACTGCTTGCCTTCATTGTCGACGACTTGGGTGCCAAAAGAGACGGTCTTGCGACCCTTCAGGGTGCCGGGAGTGGAGAGAATACCGCCGCCGCGTTTGAGGAAATCCGGATCGACAGCATCGTCGTTACGGGCTGTGGTACGGGATGTGGCGGAAATATCCTTCTTCGCTTCGTATCTCACGGGCTTGAGCGTCTCGGGCGGGGCAGGGGTTCCCCAGATGGCATGCTTGATGGCGCGAGCAGCGAAGACGGGAGCAGGCGTCTCGGGAGGCTCAATCTGGGTGTTGTCCATGGGTTCTGAGTCCATCATGTCAACGGCATGGCGAAGCAGAGGGAACGAGCTGGCGAACCTTGCGAGTCCGGGACGGGGTTGCGCGGGCCTGAGAACCAAGATAACATGGCGGGCAAATGCAGCAAGCGTCGCAAGCGTCGCAAGCGTCAATGTGGTCTTTAGAGTAAGCGCAAAGGGGCGCGCATGGATTGCAGAGGAGCGCGCAGAAGGGCAGGCGCGGTGGTGGGACGCGAGGCGAGGCGGAGGTGGTGGGGAATGTTGGGGTTGCGAGTTGCGACAGTTGTGTTGTTGACATCAAAACAGAGACACAAGAACTGCAGGGATCAGGGAACAACCAACCAGCGCCCGTGCACGACCGGGGCGACTCACCGCCCCGCTACATATCGATGTCCATTGTCGTCGAGCCAGCCTGGTTGATGAATCTCCGTCCATCTCACTACTGCGCCTTCACTCTCTACACTAACCCTACGCTCGTCATGATCGCCACCGTGTAAAGGGCTGCAGCTCCGGCTGCACTCTCCAGGTCTTCCGTTTTCTGCGACCGGCAACCCTGCCCTTCAACACTGCCCACCATGGCTCCAACCAAATCACCGTGGAACAAGATCGTGAATTCCTCGACTCCAACCAAAAAGAATGGCGCCCCAAGTGACGCAACCCCCGCACTGGCCAACTATGCCCAGGCCCAAGATGAAGAGATCGAAGCCTTGAAGGCCATCTACATGGACGACTATGAAGATGTCGAGACCAAGGGAGCCTGGAGCAAGATTTCTGACCGTGCTTTCAAGCTTTCGCTCAAGGCCTACTCCAACACTGACATCAACACCCTGCTGTCCGTTCGCTTCACCGCAACCTATCCCAAAACTGCCCCGCTACTAAAAATCGAAAGCACCAATGGACTGCGCACCAAGAGCCAAAAGGACTTGGAGAAGCTGATCAAGGCCAAGCCTAACGAACTGCTTGGCGAAGTCATGATCTATGAGATTGCTACTGCCATTCAGGATGTGCTCGAGGACGCTGTTGCTGCACGCGAGGAAGACCAGGCCGCACCGAGTCTTGAGGAGGAGCGCGCCGTACATGAGGCTGCTGCTGAGGAGCTTGCAAAGCAGCAAGAGGAAGCTGAGTTGAAGAAGAGAGAGGAAGAGCAGGCCGAGGAAGATCGCATCTTGGAACAGATGGTTCATGAGGAGATGAGCAGACGCAAGGAGCAGAAGAAGAAAAACAAGATAATTTCAGCGCCTGTCAATAGCATCATTCCGGGTACGTATTTCAGAAGCACACCCCCCACCGCCTTGTCCCTGATATTCCTAGAAATCGAAAAATACCCGAAAACCTTCATTCGCAAAGGACCCGTCACCGAAGTATACGCTGTGATAGTCCCAACCCCCTCGGATGTTGGCAGCACTCTTGTTCTAAAGGAAATCAAAGTCAAGGCCGACAATCACCCAACTCGCGTCAAGAAGCTCATCGAGGATTTCGACCAGACCATGGAGGATCTGAAAAAGGTCTCGCATGAGAACATCATCGCCATCCTGGATTTCAGAATCGACAGAGCCCCAGATGGCGCTGAATGGGAAATCACCATCTTGACAGACTTCGCTGGCAGAGGTTCTCTGACCAGCATGTTCCAGGTAGTGGATACTTTTGCTGTCGACAAGGTCCGCTCTTGGACCATCGAGTTGCTGCAGGCGCTCGACTATCTGCATCGCTCCGGCGTGGTCCACAAGAGGGTGCACACGGGCAATGTACTTTTCTGCCAAGCCGCTAATGACGGCCCTTTGTATGTCAAATTGGCGGATGGTGGCTTCCAGGAATGCCTCCACGATGTCAGTGACGTCGCCAGGGGAGTTGCCAAGGGAGAGTCTGCAAGGTCTGCTTACTGGTCGGCTCCTGAGCTCCAGGATGGCAACGGCAGACCATCAAGGAAGACCGACATTTGGGATCTGGGCATTGTTTTCCTGCAAATGCTGTTTGGTCTCGATACGCCACAGAAATACAGTTCTCCGGGAGCCCTCATGGAGGACCTGGACATTTCTGCGCCACTTGAAGAGATGATCCGCAAGTTCTTCAGACCCGACCCCAAAAAACGTCCCTCAGCCTTCGACCTCATCCCTTCAGATTTCCTCCGCGAGAATGCACCAGTGCTTTCATTGCCTTTATCGCCCCCACGGACTCGGCTTCATTCCACCAGTAGCTCAATACCAATTAGTGGCCGGAGGGTGCGCCGCGAGTCTTCCAGCTGGGAGGGCAGTTATGGAAATGGCCCCCTGTCCCGTTACGCTAGCGAATGGGTTGAACTTGGTCGTCTTGGTAAAGGAGGTTATGGCGAAGTGGTCAAAGCACGCAATAAGCTTGATGGAGGCGTTTACGCCGTCAAAAAGATCAGGCAAAACACGGCTTCGCCTCTTTCTGAAGTTCTGTCAGAGGTCATGCTGCTTTCTCGATTGAACCACCCGTACGTTGTGCGGTACTATTCGGCATGGCCTGAACATGATTATTCCAACGCAGCTGACACTGGTATGTTTCATGCCTCTCCACCCTGGGAGATTGAATGACACTGCTGACACTGTGCGCAGAAACCGAAACCGAAACCGAATCAGCCATCTACACAGAAGGAACCTACTCTAACAGTGGCCCTGACATCGAGTTTGGACGCAGTAACACCGGCGGACTTGATTTCATCAGCTCCAGCGGCTACCCGAAAATCGAGTTTGAGAATGACTCTGAAGGCGAAGAGCATCTCTCAGAAGATGACTCTGAAGGCGATGAGTTTTCCGATGGTTTGAGCGAAAGTGGTACTGGTACTGCTGAAACCAAGTCACCACTCAAGCTAAAGCGTACAACTTCAGGTTCGAGATCTCGCCCGGTTAGGTCAACACTGTACATCCAGATGGAATACTGCGAGCGCCATACCCTTCGGGACTTGATCCATAAAGGCCTTGCCGATGACCAGGACAGGGCATGGCGTTACCTCCGACAAATTCTGGAAGGTCTTGTTCACATTCACAGCCACGGCATAATCCACAGAGACTTGAAGCCGGACAACATCTTCATTGACATGACGCACAATCCTCGCATCGGTGATTTCGGACTTGCGACCAGCGGACAATATCAGATTGCTGACAAGGCTGCCGCAACTGGCAGCATGGTCAGCAATCCCAACGGAGAGATGACTCGCAGCGTAGGCACAGCGTTGTACGTTGCTCCCGAGCTCAGGTCTGGAGTTGGCGGAACCTACAACGACAAAGTCGACATGTATTCGCTTGGCATCATCTTCTTCGAAATGTGCTATCCTCTGCCCACGTTGATGGAGAGAGACAAGGTAGTCCGGGCTCTCCGCGAGAAACATCACGAATTGCCTGAACAATTCCAGACACCGGAGAAAGCTCTCCAGGGGAGCATAATCGCCTCGCTCATCAGCCACCGCCCGAGCGAACGCCCCAGCAGCACCGAATTGCTGCGGGGTGGAAAGCTCCCGTTGCAGATTGAGGATGAGACCGTTCGGCTGGCGCTTCAGGGCTTGTCAGATCCCAACTCGCCATACTACCACAAGATGTTGTCCGCTTTATTCGCCCAAGGAGCCAACAAGGAGGTCAAGGACTTTGCATGGGATCTCAGCGCAGCAAGTGGCCCGCATGATCAGAAAGTCAGTGACCTTGTTCTGCAAGAGCTTGTCGAGCACAAGCTGGGCGCAGTATTCCGCAGACACGGCGCTGTGAAGACAAGGAGGCAGCTTCTTTTTCCGAGGTCAACTCACTATGAGGATCAGAACGTCGTCCAGCTTTTCCACGCATCAGGAACCCTTGTCCAACTGCCTTACGATTTTACATTGCCCCACGCCCGGACCATCGCCAGGCAGGCTCCCGCTGCTGAGAAGACATACGCCATCGGGCATGTGTACCGTGATAACTTCGCAACAGGAGGGGCACCGCGAAGTAGCGGAGAAGCCGACTTTGACATCATATCCTACAACAGCCTCGACCTTGCTCTCAAAGAAGCCGAGGTGGTCAAAGTCATGGACGAGGTGATTGAAGAGTTTCCTTCCTTGGCAACTGCTCAAATCTGCTTCCACGTCAACCACTCGGACCTATTGGACTTGATTATGGAATCCTGCCGGATTGCCCCGCCTTTGCGTCGTGGTGTCAAGCAAATCCTCAACAGGCTCAACGTTCGACAGTGGACATGGCAGAAGATCCGCAATGACTTGCGCGCTCCCACTGTGGGCGTGTCGTCTACCTCGCTCGACGACTTGGCCAAGTTCGATTTCAGAGACACCCCCGAGAAGGCCTTCAGCAAAATCCAAGCACTGCTTGAGGCAACCGAATTCTTGGACAAGACCCATGCCATTTTCGCCCACCTACGTACCGTCCTGGGTTACCTGAAGAAGTTCAACGTCCGCCACAAGGTTTATGTGAGCCCTCTCGGAACCTTCAATGAAAAGTTTTACACGGGAGGATTCATGTTCCAGTGCGTGTACGACACCAAGATGCGTGATGTCATAGCAGCCGGAGGTCGTTACGATCGTCTTATTGAAGAGCACCGGCCGAAGATGCAAGAAAAGTTCAGCGGATGTCACGCGGTTGGCTTGAACCTCGGCTGGGACAGGATTGTTGCGTCCATGGCACGTCTGCAGAAGGGCTCGAGCAAGCACAGCTTCCTCAAGAAGTCCAAAGACGAGGAGTCTGGAGCCGTCCAATGGGCAACCCGGCGCTGTGACGTTCTGGTCGCCTGCTTCGACGCAGCAGTACTCCGGTCCACGGGTGTTCAAATGGTTGGAGAGCTGTGGGCCCACGATGTCAGCGCCGAGCTGTCGGTGGATGTGCGCTCCCCCGAAGAGCTCCTCGCGCACTACGCAGAGGACAAGCACTCATGGATCGTCACCATCAAAGCCGACGCCATCAACACCGGCAAACCCGACCTCAAAGTCAAATCCCTCCTCCGCAAAGAAGACACCGACATCCGCAGCTCCGAGCTGCTCTCCTACTTGCGCCAGGAGCTGCGCGAGCGCGACCACCGTGAAGGCCGCGCCCGCCTCACGCGCCTCAACAGCAGCAACAGCAGCGGCGACAGCCACAGCACCCACGCACACACCCACGCCGTCGACCACGGCGCCAACAGCGGCGGCAGCGGCGGCGGTGGGACCAGCAGCACGCGCAACAAGGACAAAACAGCCGCCAGCAGCAGCAGCAACAACCCCAACAACGTCCAGGTCCTCATGGCGCAACACCGCTCCAAAAAGTCCAACAAGTGGTCCATCGTCGAGGCGGCCCAGGCGCGCACCCGCGACCTGCTCGCCTCGTACGAGAACGGGCCCATCGCCGCCGTCGAGACCAAGGACGAGATCCTCGACATGCTGCGCGAGACGCGCTTGTCGGAGCCGGACACATGGCGCCGCGTCATCCAGAGCGTGCCGCTGGCCGAGCGCCAGTACCTGCAGGAGGTGCACGCGATGCTGGAGGAGTACCGGCGGAAGTGGGAGGCCGAGGGCAGGGCGGCGGAGGGGAGGGTGGCGTTTGTTTATAACTTTCGGACGGGGGGTGTAGTCATGTATGACCTTGGGCTTTGAGGGGGCGAAGGAAGATTGGGTTTTGTTGGTCGGCGGTGGGTGGGTGGGTGAGTGTGTTGGCTGTGGTTTTCTGATTTGGGTGGGCAGCTTGATGGAGGTTGCGTTGGCCTTTCTAGAACTGGCATGCTGGCTTTCTTTGAAGGTTTGCTTGACGATGTGAAGCACGAGGGCTGGCATATTACAACATGATCAGGGGGGGACGAGGAAGCTTAAGCGATTGGCGATACCAGAGCTCTGTAGCACGGGTAGAAAGTATATCAAGAAATCACTTCACGGGGAATGAATTGCTCAGGTTTTAAAAGAACCCCGGTGGTTGTCCTTCCTCCCCGCTCTGCCATAACCTACGTATACTCAAGCAACCAGAGCCAAATCACTACCCGCACAATATCGAATCTGCAACGATCCCTGATAAGCCTCGTATTTGCAATCACTCAACGGTAGATATGTATCACTGTGACGGCTACCCCTGGCTTGACCTATCCTGCAACACAGTCACGGAGGATGGGAACGAGCACAGTGCCAAGCCGCCACTCTTTTCGGGGAAACTTTGCAGCAGCCTGCATGACGAACTCGAAGCCGTGCGGAGGGCCTAGTAGCTACTAGGTAGTAGATAGTATATCTACTAGGGGGAGACTGGGGGGAACTGGGGGAACCGGGGGAATTGATGGCGGGATTGGGGGGAAGTAGGGGAGACAGGGGGGGGGCTGCAGAGGACTGGAGTGGAC
>JAJMVL010000156.1:0-71086 GCA_023082095.1 Dothiorella sarmentorum
CCCCCAACACCAAAAAAAAGAAATCCTATTGCTAACCACACCACCACCCACCCGCTAGCAATGGCATCCAACTTCTACCGCGCCCGCGACGGCCCTCGTTACATCCTCGGCCACGCCCTCGAACTCGGCTTCATCCTGACCGGCATGTGTGCGGCCGTGATGCTGATACTCACGTACGGCACCGTCAACCGGCGGCGCGCGGCGCGCGTGACCGAGGGCGAGCACTTCGAATACACGCAGCAGCAGCTGAGCGACATGGGGGACAAGGCCGTGACGTTTCGGTATATCTTGTAGTGTAGGCTGTCTGTGGAAAGCAGAGGATGTGGCCTGGGGAAAGTTTAGCTGGCGGAGTGGAGGAGGAGGAGGAGGAGGATGGGGTTGAGGCCAACGGCGATAATGTGTGATAGATAATAGTAATGTATGCGGTAATGAAGATCGGGTTGTTGGCCGTGCTGTTTTTCTATGCCGTGGGTTGCAAAAGAAATGCTGCTGCCGCTGCCGAGGTCCACCTCGCCGCCCCCCTGCTCGCCTTCGCTCTCATCGCCCTCAGGATCGCCCTCATCATCGCCACCGCCGCCGCCCTCGCCCTCGCCCTTCTCCTCGCCATCGTCATCATTATTTTTGGCACTATCGACGTAGTCAGCGTCGCTGCTGATAATCCAGCAGCACATCTTCAATCAGAGTCACTTCCTCAATGTTTCCTGGCATGGTATTTTCAAGGTTTACTGATTTTGGTATTCCACTGATATGCCTTTTGCCCCGTGGAACGAAGGACCGTAGTCGGAGCAGGAAAAGTCAAAGCAACGAAATTGGAAAGCAATTTCTCCTCCATGAACCCGTCCAGCCATTGAATGGATGAACATAGTTGGAGCAAAAGGATGCCAAAGCAAAGAAATCAGAAAGCACTTTTCCCCGCCATGAACCCCTTCCACCATTACCCCGCCATCGCTATGCAAAAGTTGAAAAGAGAAGAGAAGAAAAAGTCAAGCCGAAATAGGGTGGAATGGGAAAAGCATTCGATCTTAGTCAAGGTCGAGGATGCTCTTCTTGGAAACGGGCGCCTTAGGTCCAGGGATGAAGTTCTCAACCATTTTCTTACGACGGGGTGCATGACCGTCCAAAGTGGTGCCCGCTGCAGGTGACGGAGTGCTACGATAGCTTTCAACGAAGATGGAACGCTCCATATCTTCCTCTAGGGCCGAGATACGCTGTTGATCAAACTCTTTCTGTTGCACCTCGTAGTGTTGGTTGGCCCTGCGAGTAGCTTCTAGGTCGTGTTGGCGAACGTTTTGGGTATAGGACTTCCACATCACCGGGTCCGAGCCGCTGCTACCAGACTCCCGGCAGGTCGTCTGGGGCGGTGGGATCGAGATTGAACCGGCCTGGCGAGCGGATTGAGAAGGAACTCCAGTAGGTTGGATCGTTGGTGGACCAGCGACAGTGGGTTTTGCACCCGGGCGGAGGATGGCACCAGATCCGCGCACGCAGATAGTGCAGCGGCAATCATCGCCGCAGACACCGGCGCAAACGTGTCCACAAGCCATGACCTTCCGGCACTTTTGCATGCAGCTGACATGCTCATGAGGGAACGAGTGGCATCTCAAGAGGCAGAAATGACCACAGGGAAGCCGGCCCTCGCATTTCATCTCGCAGCCTCCATTGACAAGGGCCCAATCGTCCAGCTCGCCAATGAATGTCTTTCTCTCATGAGCTACGCAAGTCAAGGGAAGGTAGAAACCAATTCGCCTGGCATTTCTTCCATGCAGGATAGTGACCACGTCCGACCAAGTCTTGCTCTCAGTGGCGAGGATCTGGCCATTGCCAAACATGTAAAAGCCACGTTTGGCTCGAGAGAGTGCCACGCAGACTCGGTTGTCGTTGTTCAAGAAGCCGATCTTTCCTTCCGGGTTGCTGCGGACAAGCGAAAGGAGGACGATATCGTTCTCTTCGCCTTGGTAGGAGTCAACCGTCACCACCCTAAAGTCTCGGCCGGTGCCTTGCAAATTGGGATGTGTTCGAAGCTTTTTCAGGAGGAGCTTGCGCTGGCCGTTGTAGAAAGTAAGAACGGTAATGCTGCTGAAGCTGGTTCCGTTCATGTAGAGGTAGTTGTAGAATTGGACAATCATCTCAGCCTCCATGGTGTTGCAAGACGACATTTGAACATCGACAGACTCCGGCCACTCGTGAGTGAAGAAGAATGTGTTGACACCCATACCGGGAACTGGGGGGCGAACCAATGGATCTTTGACTGATGGGTGGTCCTTGATGAGGTCTCCGTATATAGGCTTGATAAGTCGCCGGATCTCTGGGATCATGCGTCTCTGCCTGCGAAGCGTGTCGTATTCAACTTCGTTTTTGACCAGACGCTCAAAGAGGGACATGTTCAGATTGAACGGCTCATTCTCATGTGCCATCACATTGCAGTGAGGCCGCAGCTGTTGGTGGTCACCAACCAGAATGAGATGCTCCAACGACGGAACACACGATGCAGTGACTGGAGCCTCCAGAGTTTCGGCCGCTTCTTCGATGAGGACGATCTTCGGCTTCAACGAGGAAACAAGGGCACGATATTTGCTGAATCCGGTGGTGGTCATCCCAATGAGCTTTTGTCTCTTGAGGATCAGGTAGTCCTCTTCCCAGCGACCCGCCGTACGGAGTCGAGCAGCATCGTCATAGTTCTTGGCGTAAACGCGAAAGGCCGTACGAATATTCTCTTTGGCTTGGCGCATCAGATAGTTGAAGACGGCGCCACGCTGTCTGTCCTTGATTCTGTACACATCCGTTGTCTTGGCAAGAAGGAGTTGGATATCGTCGTCCGTGAGGTTGGTCGACTGAGACTCCTTGCCGATGAAGTTGTCGGATATGTAAATTGATTGGCCACGCAAAGTCTCAAAGTCTTCGTCATCCTTGGTCATGTTCTCTGCCTCGATCTCCTTGAGTTGTTCAAACTCCAGGTCGACCTCCTCGTACTCGAAGGCGAAATCGTCAGGTGGTATTCCGCGCTCTGCTCGTTCAAAGTTGTTCCCAAGCCACTCCTGGATACGGTCTTCCCTGTTAGGACCAGCTTGTTCTTTTCCATGGCTTATCCAAAGGGTGTCTCCACGCTCGAAGGATTCGAACTGTTCTTGGGTAATAACACCAAGCTTGCGCAGGAGACTGTGGGGTATGAAGGAAGCGTCAATCTGAAGTGGAGATAACACAGCACGCATGTCCTTCTCTAGGTTCCGCATTCGAAAGATAGAAGGCCGCATGAGACCTCCAACGATGGGCGGCAATCGTTCCCCCTGCTTAAGCTCGTAGACTGTACGCAATTTGATTTCGGGATCCCTGGATCGGCCGCCTAGACGTGCGAAGTCGGGCTCGGCTACGTGTCGAAGAAGCTGATCCAATGCATGGTTCGTTTGGCAAGCGACAATGATTGGCGGATCCACGCCTGGAGACATGTTCTTGAGTAGCGCCTTGAGCGCGACAACAGACACGTGGGTTTTGCCTGTACCGGGAGGTCCTTGAATGATTGCGCACTTCTTGGAGAGCATCCGATGGAGTGCGCGGAGCTGAGTCTTGTCTAGATCCGTTTTCGGATCTTCAGGCCAGTCTGCGAGGATGTCGACGTTCTCCGCCTCTGTACCACCGAAAATGGAGCTTAGATCAATATAAGGGTTGCTCGCCACGTAGGCTGGGGCGTCAACCGTCTGTTGAACATTGATGATATGCTCAGACAACGGGAAAGACTCTCTCATCAGCTTTTGAAGCGAACGGAGTGTGTGTCGTGTAGCTTCAAAGAAGCTAGATCGTTCCTCTACCATGATCCAACTCTTACCAGGATCGACCTCTAACTGCTCTGGGCAGGCAAAGTAGATATCGATCTCCGGGGGATCTTGGACAAGAGTAGCCAAGGGCCTTGCTGCAACAATAGCCATCGTGCAACGAGTCCTGAAACCGTCTTCCTCGGGGCTCAATGCTAGAAGGGATCCAGTCAGAAGCCTCTTAGATTGCTCCCAGTGAATCCGCTTGCCAGCCCTTGCTAGCGAGAACTGTATGCGTGCAGCAACACCACGATTGGCGAAGGTGAATCCAACAATCCGAACGTTGTTGTAGACGCCAACCGTGCTTCCGTACTCTTGCTCGCGTGCCCAGGGCTTATTTCTGATTCGACCCACAGCTTCGCGAAGTGGAAGGATGGTGTCTTCCCGTAGAAGCTCGTAATGTGTTTCCAAATACTCCTCTTTTGACGTCCAGGGTCCCTTGGTCTTGTTCTGTGGGATTGGGACTGTGCCCTCGATAAGAGCTGGGACGTGAGCATCCTCGGTATCCATGATTTCTTCACTGGTTGGAATCTCAGCACGAGACAGCCATGAGTCGGTGTTGACTGGCAAACGCTCTTGAGCAACGTAGTGTCGAATGTCTTGCGTCATCTCCTGGACTGGCGGAAGCTTCTGAGTTGTGTCGATCTTGAGGTTCGTGAACCTTTCGGGGATCGAGGCGTTCACCTCTGCGTCGACATTTGGCATTTGGCCAGATGATGCTGCCTGAGGTGTGTGACGTGCGGCACGAGGTGCTGGGTGGGGTGCCTGGATGGCAGCATTGGTCACTCGGCGTGGTCCAACTGTCTCCCACTCGGCGGAAGTCGGATCCTGATGCTGTGGAGCAGCATTGGTCACACGGCGGGGTCCAACTGTCTCCCACTCAGCGGAAGTCGGATCCTGATGCTGTGGAGCAGCAGATGACGCCGACGCCGATGTCGATGCCAGTGGTTCCGATTCAGGCGGCGGGTTTGGGAAGTACCGCTTCATGACGGGCTTTTTACGCGCCATGGTGAGTGCAAGTCAGACTGTGATGAAAGAGTTCAGCGACGGCAAGGTGAGTGAGGGTGAGGGTGAGATCTTGTTTGGCATTAGACTTACACGGACGTAACTATTGTCAAGCTTTCGTGGATGTCAGTCAGCTTGGCTGTGGACGAACGGTCGGTTGAGTTCGGTGGAGTGGAGTGGAGGGTGAAGGTGTGGAGGAGTAGAGGAGCGGAGGTGGTTGAAGAAGATGTGGCGAAGGGTCAAGCGTTGCGCGTTGACGGCAAGCACTCCCAGTCTTGCAACTGCCCCAAACAGAACGAGAATGAAGCGTTGCAGCAATACGTGCTGACGATGCTCACCAGCACTACCTTTGACGCGTGCTAAACCACGACAAGCTAAAAATGTGAACTTACTTGACGTAACGCCAAATAATGATAGCCCAGCCGACGCATCTGGTCAGCCAAGGAGGAGCAAGTAGACAGATTCAAGAGCTGTTGGTTCTGTGGAGGGCGAGGTTTGTTGGGGAGTGCAAAAAGCAAGAGCAGTCAACACCAGGCAAGAGGAAACACTCGGAAGCAAGCGTAAGCACCAGCAATATGTGAAAACATGACAGCGCCTGCTAAACCAACAGCCGCTTGCGAGCAATCGCGCGTGAGCTGGATGCCGGCGAGGGCGCCTGCAGCCGCGATGCTGCATTTCTCCTGCTGGCTCACTAGCTGGGCTGAAGCTGCGGTCAAGGAAAGCATAACAACGTCTACAAATGCGAAATTCAAAACCACAAAGCACATCTCCGGCGACGTTGACGTGTGGAGTGCGGAGAACCCGCCTCGTGCGAAGAGTCGATGTGAGCCAGGGCCCAGAGGATCGACGCGGTCGACTCTCAGGGCGCGACCAGGCCCAAGAGCCTCCGCCGCCGCCGCCGCCGCCGCCGTACCATGGATCTCACCGCCTTCGTCGCTGATCTGCCGAAACGCGTGCAACGTCGACCTCGTGCTTGCGCCGCTCGACAGACAACCATCTACCCTACCGCTGTAGCGGGTCCGCTTTTGCCAGAGCCTCTCTTGTTGACGTGCGTGTGCTCCCGCCCGCCAGCATCGCCCCGCGCCTGCCCGCACGCAACAACCCAGCCACCGCCCTGTCAACAAACGAGCCATCCCCCGCAGCCTCCCGCGTCCCGCTCTTCGCAAACCCAGTGCATGGAAGCCTGTCCAACATGGTGAGCTTCGAGGATGACGATGAGAATGGTGCCTGCCCTTCGCCAGCCCCTGTATCGCGCCGCTATCTAATTCTACCGCAGAATCGAGCTCCGAGAACGAGGAGGTTGACGAGACCATGGAGGACATTGACGAAGGCGCTGACGCTGATGCCGACGCCGATGCCGACGTAGACGGAGATGGGGATGGTGATGATGATGGCGAAGACGAGGACGATGCGAATGAGGATGCGGATGATGACGAGGATCAAGACGACACCCTAGGTCGGTCAGACACATCACAAATGCAAAATGGGACCATCCAGGATGCAAGCTCTTCGCGACAGAATCCGTCCGTTCGTCTGGCGTCCGCCTCTCCCCACCGTTCCGTTACACCGTCCAACGCCGCCCTCCCCATACGGCCCAACGTGCGTCCCGAGGCGCTCACAGCCAGTTCCTATGACATTGTGCCCACAATTGCTGCCCCTCATAGCACTTCAATCAATACCATTACCGCAACCCCGGACATGCGGTGGGTATTCAGCGGAGGTGCAGACGGATACATCAGGAAGTTCAACTGGGTGGATACCGCCAATAGCAAATTGATGCTCACTGTCGCGCAACGGCATCCCTTCGTGGACAGCGTCACGAAAGCTGGCGTTCTGCTCAGCTACTGGGAGAATGAGGAAACGTCAGGTCAGTTGAGCATGTTGTACTGTTCTTTGCAAAGCTTCTAATAATCGTGTAGACAGAACTCCACCGTCAACAAATGACGACAGCGCCTCTCTCTCGCCTGTCTATTCGCTAGCCGTCCAACACCAAGCGCTATGGCTTCTTTCCGGCACCGAGTCTGGTGCGATTAATCTTCAAACCGTTCGGCATCAGGAAGGTCATCGTATAACAGCTCTCCGGAAGCACACCTCCGCCGTCTCCGTCCTGAGTCTTGCACAAGATGAGAAATCCGTGTTATCAGGGAGCTGGGACAAAACCATCAACGACTGGGATTTAAACATCGGCCAAGTCCGTCGGCGTTTCGAGACGAGCGGCAGCCAGATATCAGCAATCGAGCCGCGCCCATTGTCCACGCTTCCTGTGCCGGAAGAGACAGGGCCGCCTCTGTACTCCAACGGAACATTCAGCTCCAACAATGACACGAAGCCGCTCACCAATGGTGTTTTGACCAATGGTGCCCCGCCAGCAGGCCAAGATGAAGATGCGCCTGGAGCTGAAAACGATTCCCTATTTGGAGACAATGATAATGACTCGCTATTTGGTGGTAATGGTGATGCGGCGGCCAACCCACCCGCTGCTGGATTCGGCGATGATGAAGATGACGAGTTTTCGAGAGCCATTGCAAATGAAATCCGCCATGCGGAAGAGCAAGACGCCCAAGGTGACATTGACATGACGGATGTTGGCGGTCCTGTTCAGCCCTTAGATGTGTCGCAAGATGGCGAAAACAACGCTCACGTAGCTGATTCTACGGAAGAAAGCGCAACCGCAACCGCGGCTGTCAACAGCAGTGGCCCACCACAAGACGTCGCCATGAATGGCCTCCCGCATTCTGAAGAAAGCGCCGAGGCCGGTGCCTCTTCCAATACTTTCCCTTCCCAAGACGATTCTCCTCCCTCCTCAGATAGCACATTTTTGGATGCATCTTTCGACGGTACATTGCGCGTTTGGGACAGGAGACAGCCAAACCCTATAGCCCGCATGGTCCCCTCTCGCGGCACGCCACCGTGGTGTGTGAACGCGTGCTGGTCTCCTGATGGCAACTACATCTACGCTGGACGGCGCAATGGCACTGTTGATGAATACAGCTTACACAAAGGCCTGCGAGAGCCCTCGAGAATCTTCAGGTTTCCCTCTGTCAGCGGCGCTGTGAGCGCTGTGAGAGCGATGCCAAATGGCAAGCACATCATCTGGTATGTTCTCTCCGCCCTGCCTGTCTATCCGTTGTCTAACCTGGTGTTTCAGTGCCTCCTACGACATCCTACGTCTGTACGACCTGAAAGAGCAAGAAGGCTCGAAGCACGCAGCCGTTCCCTATACCATCGTGCCCGGTCATAGAACTGGAGTGATTTCGCAGCTTTACCTCGACCCAACCTGCACGTTTATGATCTCTACAGGCGGCAACAGAGGCTGGGAAGGGAGTTCCACGGAAGTCTTGCTGGGATATGAGGTCCATGTCCTCCAGTAAGCCGCAGCGCGTGACTGCGCGATGCAAAGCAAGCCGTCGGACGCAGCATGGCATTTGGGAATGGAAGGTTATACCCAGGATTCGATGAGATTCGAGAGCGTTGGATGCGGCATCACAAAAAGGCCATCGTGCCGCCGAAAGCCTTTAGTGTCTGATATGGTTTCCTGTGCTAGCTGCGTAACTTCGATCAAAGCTTCATCGGAGAGCCGCAGCACTGGGTTTCGGTTAGCGAGAGCTCCATATTGCATGGCTTTCGCTGGATTGGTGCATGCTGGGCTCAACGCAAGTCAAGTTCTCGCTCTACTTCTGGCTGTTTCTACGTTTTGCGAGTGTATGTCACTCGTCACTTGAGCCAAGGTGAGTGAGTGTACCAGAGCCCTGTGGCCCGAGCGCCAAGCCCTTAAACATTATACCGTCACTCGCGGACACCACCACTTCCTCTTCGTCGGCCGCAGCCACCTGTCGCCGCACACGGACTGCATCGATCCTCGGCAACTCGAAAACCCCACCGCTGTCGGAGTACTATCGACATGCCGACGTACCGCGGCCTTACGGTCAACATCACCGCCGAGGGCGGAGGCCACAAAGGTGAGCCGGTCAAAGAGATGGGCGTCAAGAACCCGAAGGCTTTCATGAAGTCCAAGACTACTTCTTGCTATGTCGAATCCGTGAAGGATATGCGCTTTGGCATTCAGATCCTCGCTGAGGCACCTTTTCCTTTCCCACCGGAGGAGCTGCCGACGTTCGCTTCATCCCGATCGACGCCTTCGACCTCACCTGGCAAAGGTCGTGTCCAACGTGAAGGCAAGGCAGATGCCAACTGTCACGCCAAGGTTGAAGCTGAGGACAAGGTCCGCATCAAAAATGAGCCCAAGGACGACATTCACATGAAGAATGAGTCCAAGGACGTGGTCCACATCAAAGAAGAACCCAAGGACAAGGTCCACATCAAGGAAGAACCTAAGGATGAGAGTAGTGACAGCAGCGACAGCAGCGACAGTAGCGACAGCAGCGACGGAAGTGAGGGCAGCGATGACAACAACGGCATCGATAGCAGTGACGACAACGACCGCAGCGACCGCAGCAGCGATGATACCGACTGGAACGATGGCAGCACTGTTGACTATACCCCAGCTTCTGAATCTTACAACTTACTCGTCCGAGTCTTCTTCGACGGAAAAGAGCGCTATGAGGTCCAGAGGTATGTGTACATAGACCCATACACGGACCGCTACTGGCACCACCTTGGAATTGCGAAGCTTGACTACGGCTACACGTGCAACCGCTTCGGCCGGGTCCACAAGTGCCACTGGAGGTTCCAAGACTCCGCCGGTATCGGCAGCCTGGTCGACTGTCTCGACGGCCTTCAGCTGAGTGACTACTCAACATTGGGCCTCACTGCTGAGGATGCACTCGCCAAAACCCTGGACACTACCAAGATCGAGGACAAGCAGGAGGCAAGCAATGTCGGCCAGATCAAAGTCGTATTCACGCGCGTCATTCTCGACAAGGAGGTGAAATTCATGTCGCACCGAAAGTTCCAGTGCGTCCAGGAGGCCGAAGGCACGAAGGCAGACACAGATGACTCCAACATCGCTCACAGCGCCGGATACAGCAAGGTCGGAGAGTACGAGCAGCACCGCGTCAGGGCTACGGTCAGTTACAGGGACTACATCCCGGGCGAGGAACCGTTCGCCACATTCGTCTTCTACTACCGCTCCGCCGACGTGCTCCGCAAGTTCGGCTTCTTGGATGGAGAGGTTTCGCCGTCGCGCCGCCAGGTCAGTCTGGGCGTTCCGCTGGTCAAGCAGAAGAGGGAGGAGTCCGAGGAGGGAGAGAGGCTGAAGCGCATCAAGGAGTAGGTCGGGAGGGAAAGGGTAGAATGTCCAAAAGTGGAGCTGTATCATCAAAGGACCTGGGGTCCTCCGACGGTTGAACTTTGCAGGCACAGTTGAAGTTCTTATTCTAGGCATGGAGCGCAGCTTCAGCGCATGCTCCCAAGCTTGTACTTTAGATGACAATAAATCTTTGAATCTCAATGGTGATTGACCCGCGGTTAGTGACGCCACAGGTTTGCAAATGAATTGGCATGGTGAATATGGTGAATACCCCAGCTCAAACCAAGAGCCTCCGTCTTATATGCAGAAGCCGTTATAATGACTGTTTCAACTCCCTTTGCGAGTGGCTTGCTTGCTATACAGGTCATGTTCCCGAAAAGAAGAAAATATTCTTGCATTGCCACTTGTGTTGCAGCCCACAGTGACGCGGTGAGACAGTGTGTGAATGCCAGCGCCTTTATCCGTGACTGGCTTTGTTGTTGTCGGTGTTTGTGAGCGCTGGCTTGAAGCCAGTGAGAGCCCAAGAGTTGGCCCGTCACCGGACTTCGCCTGCGTTTGCTGCTGCGCTTCCTCGGCGGGTTCCTCCATAACAAGCCTCTTTCCATATTGCTCGACCATCACACCAACGCTACTGACAACTACACCCGTTCGCCTGCCACCATGGCTGACCCGCCCGATGGTAGCACCGCGGTCGCGCACCATTTCAGTGACTTCCTGCAGTCCGGCGTCCACTCAGATATCGAGGTGTGCTATAGCGGCTACACAGTGAAGCTTCACAAGATCATTCTCTGCTCGAAATCCGGTTGGTTCTGTCGCGCTTTTGGCGGCAACTTCAAGGTAAGTTTTATCCAGTGTCTCCGTCTTCAAAGGTTCACAATGTTGCTTCGACATCTGATGCGCAACAAAGGAAGCCCACGCACGGTCTATCGAGCTGCATGGTGATGACCCGAATGTTCTGAGGCACATGATCGAGTTCATCTACAGCGGCAATTCTATCTTCAAGGTTCCGCAGGTAGCACTTCGCCACGAGCTCCGTGTGCGTATGGAGAATGAATGCGGTGAAGATAAAGTGCCTTTCGACGATTATCCTGGGGTGAGGCAGTTGGCCGACGAATTCTGCGCTCAATACTCCGACTCAGTTCGAGTAGATGTGCTGTTTATCCTCAAGGCATACGAGCTGGCCAACAAGTACGACGTCTCGACCTATTCGTCCGCTTCGGCCGAAGCATTCAAGCATATCTGCGGATCACTTGCCTTCGGACTTGTAAATTTGAGGGGGAACATGGATCTCTACAGGCAACTGTACTATGGCATATCTCACGACCCCCACGAGCTACGGGAGGCCTTCATCAGAGCAGCGATGAGGCTTTCATCCATGCCTTCGGAACAGCTGAAGGAATTTACAAAGAAGTGTCCTGAGTTTGCGGGTAAAGTTCCACTGTCTGTAATGCCGCCAAGTTCTAATACTGAATTGCCTTTCTAGGAGACTTCCTCAGCGTCATGTGGTCTCAGATGGCGAATGGTTCTGTTGATGCCAAGTGTTTCAGCTGTGGTAGTACGTTTACACTTCGCATCAATAGAACCAGTGGCGACACGCCCAGAGATCGTACGTATCCAGATAATCATGTGATGAAATGCACACAATGCGAAGCTGGCTTCGAAATCCGGGACGGAGACCTTTTCTTTTAAGTAGCATTGCGCGTATGGGACTAGTTTTGAGACTACTACACGATCCTTACTATTAGGAAGGCTTTGATTAAATGCATTGGCAAATTAATCTTACTATTGTTCTGCTTCATCGTCCGTATCGTCCCATTATGCGGAGGAGTTGGCAGAATAGTCAATGATGAGAATACTCAATGAAGCAATTACCTGAGCGTGACCTGAGATCATAAATGGCATTTCAACGTTTACCAGACCTATCACGTACCTTCCAAATCTAACCTATTCAAGTCACATGCAAGGGACCAAATTTGATCTTTCACAACCTCTCCGCATCTCTAAAACTCTTTCACCACGCAAAACCAACAAAGCCTTTAGAAGCCCACCATGGCGGCCAGTATCGACACACCTACCTCGGACAACCAGATAGCGTCCCGCTATGCCGGCTCGGACCTCTACTCGGACATCACCCTCCGCTTCGGCGGCAAAGAGCTCAAAGCGCACCGCATCGTCCTCGTCAGCCAGTCGGGCTGGTTCGCCAACAAGCTAGAAGGCGAAGGTCCGCCCAAGGCGCGTCCACCCGCACCACCACCAGACAAAGCGCAAAGAAGCAAAGCCCTCACCCGCTAACACCCTACCCACAGGAGGAGTCCGACTCCGACTCCGCCGCCCCGACGGCCATCCAAACCCTCGACCTCCCCCCCACCGACGACCCTACCCACCTCACCCACCTCCTCACCTACCTCTACACCCGCCACCTGCCCTCCCTCGCCGACCCCTCCAACCCCTCGGAGCCCCAAGCCGAAGCCTGCCTGCGCCTCCTCGCCCTCTACGACCTCAGCAACCACTACGCCGTCCCCACGCTCTCCGCCACCGCCGCGGCCCGCATCAAGACCATCCTCGCCGACCTCTACGCCATCGCGCGCGATCTGCTCACCGCCTTCGTGCCGCTGCTGTACGACGGGCGCGTCCTGACGGCGGGCGATCCGGGCGGGCTGCGCGCGTTTGTCGCGGGGCGGGCGGCGAGGGATCGGTTGGAGGGCGTGGCTGAGTGCGAGGTTGGGAAGTGGGTGAAGGAGTTTCCGGAGTTTGGTGGTACGTTTTCCCCTTCCTTTTCGCTCTCTTTGCTCGATGGGCGAGCGCTGATGTACGGTTTTTCCCCCCCCTAGTGGATTACCTCGAGGCGTCGTGGGAGCATCGCCGCACGCAGGTTGAGCAGGGCCAGCTCAAGAAGCTCGCCTGCCGCATCTGCAAGTACGCCATGGAGGTCGCGGTCACGCCGGTCGGGGAGCAGAAGCCTGTCGAGCATGACAGCGTGTCGGTCGCGAAACCACTCGACTACAAGCGCAGCCTGGTTGCGTGCATGATCAGGACGTGCCCGAATTGCCGGTGTCGGTTGGAGGAGCAGCCCTTGGCTTGATGAAGGGGTCAGCTTGAATGGGCGTGAAGGGCAAGAATCTTGAGGGGAATTTGGGGGGTTGGTGGCCTGTCCGGCGGATATGGCGGCTCGATCTTTTGCTGGGCTGTCTAAATGGTTAAGGAGATTTTGGCGAAGTTGAGATGTGCAGGAAAAAGTCTGGATTCTGGAGGTTCGGTACGGAGTAGATTGGAGTTACAGCAAGGCGGGATGCCTAGCAGAGTCAGTGGTCTACTTACTACGTAGAGTAACTCGGGTCGAAGAATACGAAGCTGAGGTTCATCAACGGTGGTCCCTCCGACGAAGTCCACAATTCCATCAGCTATGACTTCATCCAATGTCGAGCAGGGCATGCAACATCGTCAATACGAAGGATTGTCCGCAGCAGTGACGTTTCTCTGATGAAGCGATTACCGAGATGTGTTTCGAAACGCATCTGCATATCACCTCCACATTGTCCATCAGTCTCTCGTCCAGGGGATCTCCATACGATTCCCACCGATCGGCAGCCCATCACCATGAGTTCACATCCCCAATCCGTAGAAACACCCGTCGTCCGTCGTCGAGCAAGAAATGACGTTGTAGGTTGTTGTAGCTCTCAGCTCTCGGCTCGGCCGATTCTATACTTAGCTCCAGCAACTGCGGACAACGTGACATCGCCGCTAATAAACAGCCCAGCTCGTATTTCTCCCTTTCGCCACCTCACTCACAATTCCCCACAAAATTTGACTGGCTCCGGCGCATCGGTGGCGGTCGGCTGATCAACGGCGCGCGCCCCCTGTTTCGCCACACGCTATTCGGACGACAGCGCTACTACTATAACCACAGCCGAATTAAGGCGGGTTAGGCTTGACCGGTTGTTGCCCTTGCGCTCATGCACCGACTATGGTACGAAGGTTCTCGGTATAGCCATGATGGTAGTGGTGCGATGACAACAGAAATGCCAGCTTGTGCCGTGTCGAGGAAACGAATACGTAAATGTGCTTTTCGTATGGCATGCCTTGCTTTGGTAGGGAGGGAGGTGTCTGCCATCGGTTTGAACAAGCATAGGCCCACGCCACCACAGCTGTGACAGCGCTCCATTATTGTTTCGCTGCTATATTAGGGCGGCGATGCGCACATACCACGTCGAGGCCTCCCCTGTTTCGCGTATATCAATTCTGCGGGAGGGGCATACGCTGACCCAAACTTAGTATTTAAGCATGAGTAGCTTAATTCTGTGCGCAAGGGGAATGTCACCGAAAAAATGGGATCTCAATGCAAGCAAAGCCATCAGACCATCGAGAAAATCACTTGAGAGGTAGAGAGGCAGACAGATTTTGGTTGGATCGAACGAGAAACCGTTCCAGATCCCCAGTATGTAATTATATCATGAGTTTTTTGGTGATCCTGAGCTATGTACATGAAGGAATACCCAAAAATGCGATGTAAAGCCGTAAATATCAAAGTCCGTTAGGAATCGTTTACGCCTCGGTGTAGAGGCAGCCGATGGGAGAGTCGGTGTTCTGGGTGCGGAAAGCAAAGGCGATGCAGTCATCGGAGAACTGCTGCTGCCAGATGCTGTAGCTGCCGTCGGTGCCCGAGGGGCAGGCGTAGAGGGATGAGTTGTCGAAGGTCAGGTGGCCCTGGTCGTCGATGGCGAAGCCGGTGCGCTCGGCGTTCTTGGGCGTGGGCTCAGCACCGGTGGTGTAGCCGATCTTGCCGCGGCCCATGCCAGAGCGGTCGACGTAGACTATTGATGGGTCAGTGCTCGAGGCTCATGCGGAACACCATGTGGGGTAAAACTTACGCTCCTGGGGAGTAGCGCTGGCAGCGTACAGGTAGGCGGCGCCGTCCTGGAGGTAGAAGGTGGCGAACTGGGTGTCCTTGTCGCAAGAAGCGTCCTGGGCGTGGTTGATCCAGAGGCTGCCCTGGGAGGCAGAGATGCCGCCGTTCTGGATGTCAGAGCCAGAGCGGATGGCAATACCACCGAAGTTCTGGGCGGCAGAGGCAACGCCAGCGGCGGCGAGGGCAGCGACAACGGTCTTGGAGAACATGTTTGCGGTTGTTGGAAAGTTGAACGAAGGAGTTCGAGGATGTGTAGTGATGATTGAAGTGTTGAGAGCTGGTTGTTGGATGCTGTTCTACGACCGTCGATGCTGCTGTATTTATGTGCTTCTAGAAAGGCTAGAATTCCTCACGCCCCTATCGGCATGACGTCCAATACGAGGTGCACTTGGCGACATCGTCATAGCTCAGTAGTTGCATCGCCAAACAACTGGATGGTTCGTATTAAGCAAGGGATTAAGTCTTGTTGTTAGGTAACGTTGCAGAGGGGAACGGAGCAGCGCCAGGGACTTGCTTCGTATAGGGCGGAGGGTTATAGCCGGGCAAGCCGTGTAGTGTATCCTGGCATGCCGTGCAGCGCACCCTGGCCCCCCAGAGTGATCCGTTGAAACAGAGGCGGTCTGCTCCACACTTGCGGCTCTGAGACTATGCACGGCCCCGAAGCCAGCTAAAAATGGCAACCCGAGGCTGCGGGCAAGGCGCTGTTTAACGCCGAGATCAATGACGGCGGGTGCGGGCCTTGAGGGCCTCGCAAGGCGTTCCGTGGACCGACAGACATGGGAGTAGCGGACGGGAGTGGAACCTTCAGTGTCGGGTCGGTTGGAGGTTTCCGACCTCGGCAGAAGGCGGGCAGCGGTGGCAGGTGGCACAGAAGATTCCCGTCACTCAGCACAGGCGAGATCGGTCGGGTCGAGCAGGTCGCGGGAGGTACAGCGGTACGTGTGTGACGGCACAGCGGGTGAGGGTCGCCAGGTAGTGCGATTTGCTACGGGACAGGGCCACTGGCGCTCGGACGATCCGCGGCGGTTTGCATGAATCATGCGTGTCACGTCGCTCCGTCCTTTCCATGCCAGCAGCTTCTCGACACCACCGCCCTATCCTCTTTGCCGCTTTCAGTTCAAGTTGCTGCCACCCTCCTCGACACACACTATGGATCGCGCGCTCGACGACGTCATCTCCGACCGCCAGGTAAGGCGCCCTGGTGCTGCCCGCGACGAAGGCCAGCACCAAACTGACCCTCCGCTGCAGCATCGAGGCGGCGGAGCCGGACGCGGACGCAGAGGCCGCCGCACTGAAGACTTCCCGCGTGACGGCGTTAGAAAGGCAAGTCCACCCTGGCCCTGCTGAGCTTGATCGACGCTGACCGCCCGCCCCGCCCAGGTTTACCACCTCCTCCCTCCTCATAGCCATGGCGCTCCGTAACCGCTCCGACCCGGCATCCTGCTCTTACATGCACCGCTCCGCTAGCAATTGGACAGCCGACGAGTCTTGTTTTGGGCTGCCATGGTACCCTGTGAGACCTCCGCTAATCTCAAATTCCTCTCTGCCATAATAGTCGAGCCAGAGAGATGATTCCAGGAACCTTGACCGGTATGCCGTCCCAATTTTGGCTGCCAATGACTGTGGCTGATGTCGTGCAGAGACTGGGTCCACGACCGCTTCGAAGACGACGACTGTGCGTATCGTCCAATACGAATTGCCTTTGCATAGCTGACCTGGTACAGCACGTCGCCCCTCCCGCAATCGCGGTGGCCATGCCGAACGACCCTCCCACCGCGGCGCCGATGCCGACAACAGAGAAGCCGGATACAAGATCCGCATCGAGAACTTGCACTACGACCTGACGGAGGAAGACATCTATGTATGTGACACACGCGCGGGGCAGATGGGTGTCAGTTCTGACCAATAATAGGAGCTTTTTGAGCGCATTGGCCCGGTGGAGAGCGCTCGCCTCGTCTACGACCGCAGTGACCGCAGCGAGGGAGTGGCCTATGTGAGCTACCGCAGTCTTGCCGACGCACGGGTCGCTTGCCGTGAGTTCGACGGTGCCAACGCACACGGCCAGCCCATCCACCTTACCCTCATGCCACCGGGCCCCGCTCGGCGCAACCCATTCGACACCGTACAGCGTCCCGCGCGGAGTCTTTTCGACCGCATCGAGGGCGGCGTGGAGAGGAACAGAAGCTCCAGCCCGGCCAGGCTGCGCCACAGCGATGTCAGCAAGCCTCCTCCCGCCGGCATTGATCGCTACGTTCCAGGCGGCGAAGAAGATGACCGTAGACGTTCGCCTCCTCGCCGTCGTGGTGGCGCCGCCGGCGGTCGGGAGAGCGGTCGCGAGGGTGGTCGCAGGCCCGGTGCTAGAAGAGAGCCCGGCCGTGGCAGAAAGACAGAGGAGCCAGGCCAGCCTGCTGCTGCGCGCGGAAGACAGAGAAAGACAGTCGAAGAGTTAGATGCTGAGATGGCGGACTATTTCGGTGGTGGAGGAGGAGCTGGTGGTGCTGAAGGCAACGTCGCCGGTGGACCCCCGGCTAACGGAGCGGGCCCAGCTACCGCCGCTTCGGCTGCCTCTGGCCATGCTGAAGATGACATTGACATGGTGGAGTAACTGGGAAGAAGAGCTCGCTGAGTGCTTGGAAATGCTAAAACGCTTCTCGAAATGGACGACACGCAGAATCTCCTCTCCTAACGTGGCCGTGAAGATGTCCAGTACAAAGCGGCGTTAAAAAGATGGAGCAACCATCCGGAAATTGTTACTACAAGAAAACGCGAAATTCATCAGATTTGGGGTTTGGGGTTGATTGTTCTTCGGGTCACATAGCAACGTTACATGGCGTTCATCAAGATGTTTCGCGTGAGCTTGGTTGATTATTCAATCTTTTAAGAAAGTCATTGATTGTGAGTCGAGTCCTTGTCTAAAGGGTTTCGGGCTTAGCTAGCATGCATCGACTGCGGTCAAATTCTTCTAAAGCTCAGTCTAGCCATTCCTGCAGATTCCTACTCCCAGCAGTGGTTGTCCGCCTGTCCGCGCTAGACTCCTAAATGTTCCGCTCTCGCATACCGCAGCCCTTAAAGCAGTCGGGACTCCAATAGCACCGGAGGAACCCATCCCTAACGCCAGCCTTTTCAGTCTACCCGCTGTCCTTGCCATTCTCCCATTCCCCTTTTCCCCCTATCCTCATTGTTCGTTGTCCTCTTCGTCCGTATCTTCCTCACTATCCTCACTATCCTCACTGACCTCATCCGACCCATCGCTCGGCATCAGTCTCTCCGCCCTCTCCTTCACCCTCGCCAGCGCCGCCGCCGCCGCCGCCAACACCTCATCCCCCATCATCACCTCGCTCAGCTCCTCCAGCGCCGCCTCATCGACATATCCATCACTCCCATCCGCCAAATCACCATCACTCCCCATTTCCCAACTGCCACTTTCCCACCCCTCATACCTGTCCACCACACCAACCCCATCGCCTTCTCCTCCTCCATCCTCCTCCTCCACACCCCCCTCCTCTCCCGCCCACGCTCCCAACGCCTCCACCCACCCCACCGCCATCGCCACCCACACCCGCCGATAAACCCTCTCCAGCTCCTCCGCCGCCGCCACCTCCCCCTCCACCTCCCTCCCCACCCCACCATCACCCCCCGGCGACCCCACCGGCGTCTGCGCCGTCCAAGGCGCGGCGTTCGGATAGAACGTGGCCAGCACCCTGACCACATCCATCAGCTCCGTCCGCATCGCCGATCCATCGTCGGTGCCGCCCTCCCTCCTCCCCGCCCGCAACAACGCCCTCGCCAACCCCGCGCCCGTCCACCCCATATCCCGCGCCTCCCGCACGAACCCCTCGCACGGCTGATGCTGATGCTGCTGCTTCTGCCGCCGCTGTGAGCGGTGTTGCTGCTGCTGCGAGCGCGCACGCCACCACCGCAGCGGCCCGGCGCGCGTTGCGACGTCGACCACGTCCGCGGCGGTCCAGGTACGCAGCGAGGCGCGGTTGGTCGTCGTCGCCGTCGTCGAAGTCGAGTACGATGCCAACGACGGTCGGCGGATGCCGCGCTTCCAGACCCAGGGGCTGCTGCCCTCGTCGTCTCCGGCGTTGCTGCTGGGCGTGCCGTCGTCGGGGTGGTGGGGGCTGGTGCCGTTTTGCTTCTTGATGACGTAGATGGGGGCTTTGATCCAGGCGCGGATGGCGGGGGCGTAGATGGCGTGGTAGCGGTGGGAGAGGGCGAGGACGGAGGGCCAGTGGTTTGTGAGGGGGGTGGTGGTGGAAGGTTCTTGTTCTGGGCGCGTGGAGTGGGTGGTGCCGTTTGGGGCGGCGAGGTTGGAGGAGTCGTTGTGGATTGAGGGGGAAGAGGTGGATGGGAGTGAGTAGGAGCAGTCCGAATCATCTGATGCGTCGTCGGATGCGTTGATGGGGCTGGCGTGATGATGATGCTTGGGCGAGGTCATTAGCGGGGGCGTTGACGTTGGTAGAGGTGAGGACTCGGAGGAGCGGTCGGCGTGGTTTTGTTTCTGGTTGTGGTCGTGGCGGGTTGGCCGTTGCTGCTGGGTTGAGGAAGGCACGTGGAGGTGCGCTTCGAGCATGAACTCGTCGGCGATGTCCCAGCCGGGCCAGTTCTGGGTTGTGAGAGCTTGACCCATTGTGGTGGAGGGAGGCTTTGGCTGTTGCTGTGTGTGAGTGTCGGAATCGTTGATGTCGTGGTTGGGGTACTGGAGGTGGGTTGAGGTGTTGTAGTACCGTAGTTATGACGCTTGGCGGTTTGACTCGCAAGCGTGTCGAATGTAGGTGAAGGGGGACAAAAGAGGCGGGCGAAGAGAAGAAGGTCAGGGCGACAATTAAGGTTGGCGGGGTGCAGACCGTTTTGAAGAAAATTAAGAAAGTAAAGGGTACAAGTAGTGTCACATAACCAAAGATGAAGTAAGGTAGGTAGGACAAGCTTTTCGCACGTGATGCCAAATCCGTGGCATCCGGCGTTGTATTGGCTCGTTGGATAATGTCGCCTCAGCGTTACTCCGAAGGGAGTCAGAGTTTCTGCTGGGGATTGTGGGTAAGCTTGCAAAATCTTCGAGGCATGGAAGACGAAACAGATGAGGCGGAAACTGTTGGAACAGCAAGTCTCAGATTGTGAGTTGGAGCAGAAACGCTGTGACAACCGCATAATCTGCAATATGCTTGCAGGGGTATCATTTATGCCTATTTCTCTAGTATTGTCGATCTTTAAAGCTACCTCCAGAGACCATATGGGCCGGTGGTAAACTTCCAAAGCTTGACAGTGCCATCCTCGCTGCCAGTTGCATACAGCTTCCCGTCGGGCGAGAACATGGTCGTCCACACCGGACCATGGTGGCCTTTGCCGATCTCTGTTTGAGACTATCAGTGTCAAGGTCCTCACAAAATCATTGCGGAATACACGCTTACCGAGTTCCTCCTCAGTGTTGAAGTCAAAAACATGGACCCACGTGTCGCTACTGCTGCCGGCAACAAACTTGTTCTGGCCGCTGTGCAGCGCGACACTTGCCAAGTCATACTTGGTCGTCACACTCCTGACAAGCGTCGCAGGTTGCCTTCCATCGAAGAAATAGGCCGTCTTCCCCGCAGCCACGCTGAGGATGCCGCCACCCTGGCTACCCTCGGTACCGACGTTTTCCAGCTCGCAGCTTCCAAAGGTGCCATCCACTGCATGCTCCCCAATTGTCGACTGCGTCCGCAGATCCCACCACCTGATCTTCTTATCCTCTGACGCCGTGATAATGATGTTGGGGTCGTTGGACCACACGATCGACTTGATGGAGCCCTGATGCACACCGGCACCAATCTCAAAGCTTGCGGACGGGGCGCCGTTGGCTTCTGTCGGAGAAGAAGCGGCACTGCTGCTGCGGGACAGGTCGAAGATGCGGAGCCTCTTGCCGACGGTGCCGGTAGCAAGGATTTGGGGATGCGGCTGGTTGGGGAAGGCGACGGCGCGGACGATGTGCTCGTGTTCGAGGGTGTGCAGGGCCTCGCCCGTGTGCGTGTCCCACACCTTGGCCGAGAAGTCTGCGGAGCCAGTGGCGGCGAGAGTGGCGTCCGACGACAGGCGCGACGACCACACGGCGCCCTTGTGGCCGAAAAAGGTGCCTATCCAGTCGCCCGTCACGCCGTTGCGCAGCTGGGGGTTGTTGTCCTTGCAGGCGGAAATGAGGAAGTAGTCATCGTCGATGACGGACGAGAAGCTAATGTGGGTGATGGGGCGCGAGTGGCCGTGGCACGTCAACGGGACGACTTTGACGGTCTCTGGGCAGGCTTCAGGTCAGCGCGTCGTCTTTCATGGAGCTGTAGCTTCACCGGTGCACGTACCGGTAGCCATTGCGTGAGAAGCGAGCGTGGAAAGATGGTGGCAAGTTCAGCAGTGTCGGCGTGGGATGCGGCTCTGGGGGACTAGAGGTGCTGCAGTCTGCGGGAAAGACGAAAGAGGGTGAAACGTCCGAAAGCACCGTCGGGCTGTTGCAGATCGGGGCCCTGAAAGCAAGTGGGGCTTGGTGCGGATGGTCTATAGTACAGGCAGGACAAGGCAAAGAAATAAGCGGAAATTCGTAGGTGCTCGTCAAGTCGTGAGAAAAGTTGCAGCGGGCGATGCGAGAGAAAGCCAGGAGCAGCGGCGGGGCAGAATCGAGGGTGTCGCGTTCGGCGTTAAAGTTGGGCGGCTCTGTTATTTGCGGGCGGAAGGAATGCGATTCGTTCGTGGTTCTGCCTTTGTGGAGAAACGTTGGTCCGACCTGCCCTGAAACTGGACCTCTTACCTCGCCCTGCCGCCCTTTTCTCATCACACTTCACATCATGCCGACGAGACACCAGCGTCTGGGCACCTCACAACGTACCATTCTTCCCACCGCCAGGTGAAGGCCACCCAGGCTCGAGGAAGCTCTGGCTCGGCACCCAGCACTACTCAACCCATCTCTCCATTCCCTTTCTTTCCAATGATGCACTTATCTTTCTGGTCTCTGTTATGAGACTCTCCTCCCTTCCGCTCATCGTTTGTCTCTTTCGTTCGCGAACTTGGGCTTCACGCATTTTATCATGCACGTGGTGTTTGAGGTCGCCTTTACAGGTGGTTCATCGTACCGGAGCCTGTTTGGCACCTCCCAGTCTGTGTTCTGGCATGAGAAGACTCCTCTCCTCATCTGCATTGAATGGAGCGTGACGGTGCAAATCCATTCTTCAGCAGTGTGTGGACCGAGTCCTCTCCCTTCGCTACCACCCTGCCGCAACACTGCTTTTCCATTCTATCCACATGAAGTTTCAGGTGACGGCACAACGTGTGATAGCCTGGAAACCGGTACAAGTATCTCGATCCGTACACTGGCTGTGTTGACCTGCAGGCCGAAACAGATTCCGCCCAGCTCAGCTGAGGAAGCCAGTTCGAAATGGTACATCGCCTTCTCTTCCGTTGCCAGGCTGTAGATGTCCACAGCTTCGACGATGCAGTTTTCAATCAAGTGTCGCTACAACGGTGGCTACAACGGTGGTTGTGCATGCGCTCAGGTGAGGTGACTGCTGAGCGTGTCACGAGTGATCACGCAAGAGAAGTGTGGTGGCTGGGGATTGAGCATGAGGGACTGGGTGAAGGGCGAGTATGCTGTGGCATGCCAGTAATGGCTAAGTACAGTTATGCTTATGTTTACTTTATATATCTAGGAGTTTGAGTCTCTAAGCATAGAGCCACTGCATCGGACTCGGGCGACGGCCCCAATCCCCACGGCACATTCGAGTTGTGTGGTGCAGTGGCCGTAGGCTAGCAAAAATTCCGAGGGACGCTAAGGGTTTTTTCTCGTCTGTCAGGCTCCCGGTTCAAGGCCCGGGACCGGCAGGAGAGTTTTTTGCTCTTTTTTTGCCCTGCGGTATCTCTTCCAGCGTCCTTTTTGGTTTCCTGTACTGCAAAAGCGCCGCCGGGCAGCGGAGTCTTTTTTACGACGTCCACAGACGCCGATCGTCCGTTGTTGCCTTTGTTTACACCCGGGCGGCGCCTTCCTTCTGCGTGGACACAAGTTGCGACGTCCGGTTTCGCGCTTCCCTCGCGCCCATGATCAAAACAAACACTTTCCACACGCGTCCACTCTCTTCTGCCACCCACTCCTGTGCTTATGCATTGCTCTCCGACTCACACCCTCGGGATGGCGCCGTCAATTGACCAACGCCTCCTCCTGCAGATCGCACCGACATTCTACAGGAGCGGAGAACACTCAGACGTCCTAGTCTGCTATGGCACCGGAGCCGACCGTCGCGAGCGCCCTCTCCACAAAGTCGTCCTATGCTCCCAATCCGACTTTTTCAAGCTCATGCTCTCCATCCCCATGAAGGTACCTACCTAAGCCAATCCCGCCCCTCCCACCATAAACCTCCCCTACTAACACCGCCAGGAGTCCCACGACAACGCCATCCACCTCCACGAAGATGTCTCCCTCATTGACTCCGCCCTCGACTTCATCTACCTTGGCACGCTCACCTACGCCCTGTCCGACCACGCCACGCCCGCCGACGCCGCCGTGCACCTCCTCGGTGTCTACGGGCTCGGCAACCAATACCTAATGGCCACGCTGCAGGACGCCGCCGCCGCCCGCTTCGAGGAGCTCCTCAAGCACAGCCCCTCGCTCAGTGCCAACATGGCCGTGCTGCGCGCCGCCTACGACGAAGGCGGCCTGTCGCGCGACGCGCACAACCTGCGTCGACTGATCGGACGTACCTACACGATCTGGGCCAGGGCCATGTCGCCGGAGATGGAGGCTTTCCTGCGCGGCAGCAAGGATGCCATGAGTGAGTATTTCCTGCTTCCCTTTCCTCTCCCCCTCCCCTGATCGCGGTGTGCTGAGTGTGTGCCGACAGCGGATTACTTCTTCGCCATGGCGCTTGAGCGCCTGGAGATGGGGTCAACGCGCCTGTGCTGGCAGTGCGACTACCAGGTCGAGGTGTGTGTCACGCCGGCGGACCCGACGGTCGAGAATCGCTATGCCACGCCGGTGCGCAACGCGGATTTCTTCAAGAATTGTCCGGCTTGTGGCAATTCGCTGCAGATGAAGCACTATGGACCGGTTATTGAGGACTGAGTGCGGGGCGGGAGAGTGGTGTTGTGCTGAAGTGACCGAGTTATCTTAGTGGATATTGGCACCCGAGTAGAGATTATTGGCGGTTCACGGCTGCAGAAGGTTCCAACGAAATATCAATACAAGAATGGCGTCTCTTTTTGCGAAGATGAGGCGTATAACCCGCCTCGGGAGTTTAAGCATCTATCCGGGCGAAGGTGCATATCTATTATGTATTTGCAGAAACCGTCTGAATGGCTACTTCAACAACATACTTCACCCAGCAAGGTGCTTACACATGTATATGCACAAGCAATCCTCATGGCTGCTTCAATTCCCCATAGACGAAAGCGCTCGACTTGAGTCGGAGTATCCACCATGCCATTTATTTTGAAACCCACTGTGCAGACATCATTAAGCAGGAATTGGTTGAGCACAGTTTGTAGGGATTGTCTTTAATTAGTAATTAGAAAAGCAGACGCAAATCAGGAACAATGTCTTATGGTCCTTCTTGATCGCTCTTGTCAATAGTCTCGTAGCCGGTACGCAAGTTGTTTTCCTGCGCCTATTTTTTAGAGTGCCTGGGTGTTTCAGGAGTGAGCCGCATACTCCTTGTCCAATGAATGAACCCCGCACAATTCCCGATCTCGTATCCTTCCGTGTAGTAGTAATGTTCATCTTCGGAATGGAGATGACGAAGTCTCTTATACCAGCAACCAACCTCAAGAAAAGTGAAAATGACGGGATGGGGTCATGGCTGCAGGCAGAAGTCAGTAGTTCAAAGAAATTGGGGCTCGACAGCTGTCCACATAGGGAAGCACTGACCTTGGGCGCGACGTAACAACCCGCAAGAAAGCCGAACCTTCTCTAACCAACCTCATCCCCACCTCCATTGCCGGCAGCACGAGGAGACGCGACTACAGCACGATATGCAGCTCAGCGGGGAGGTTCCGCGGCGGCTCCGACCCATCATCCCCATGCCTCCTCGCCTCCGCCATGACCGCCGCATCCAGCTCCTCCCCCTCCCTCACCCTCCTCACCACATCCGGCAGTGTCCTCGCCCACATTTTCATCTCCGCCCACCTCGGCAACCCCTCCCCCACCCCCACCTCCGCCCCCAACACCCCCTCCGCCATCATCTCCATCGCCTTCTCCTCAATCCGCTCGCACGCCTCCTCCAACCCATCCAGCAGCTCCTCCATCCCCTCCTGCAACTCGGCCGCCTCCTGCAAATGCCGCAACATCAACACCTCGACAAACGGCGGCGCCCGCGCATTCGCCTGCAGCTGCCCCTCCATCCCCAACCCCGGCTGCAGCATGCGCGCGGCCTCGCGCACGCGCCGCCACGAGCGCAGGAACCGAGGCGTCCAGCCCTCGTCGCCGTCGTCGGTGTTGCGGGAGCTCATGAGCAGGCAGACGCGCGCGCAGCGGTCGACGTGGGCGGGCAGGGTGGTGTGGAGGCGCGCGGCCAGGCGCGTGCGGTGGTAGCGGAAGCCGAGGGCGGCGTAGCGCTGCTTGGTGTCGGTTTGGCGGGCGACGGCGGCGGAGAGGGCGGGGCCGTGGCGGGCGACGGCGAGGGTGTGGGAGATGGGGGGGAGGTGGGTGTGCTGTTCGATGAGGCGGGCGAAGATGGCGAGGATGGCGCGTTGGTGGGGGGGTGGGGCGGCGTGGCACATCTTTCTCGTCCTGTTTCCTTTTTTTGTGGCCTTTTTGTTTCTCGTGGAGGTGAGATTTGCGCTGGTCGATGGGATTTGGAATCGTTTGATGGTGTGAAGAGCGCGGATTCGTTTGCGGATGGCGAGGCCGGTTTTTGGTGGGGAGAGAGCGATTGGTTTGGTCTTTTGTGGAGGAGTGACGGTTGAGTGAGGATGAAGTTTCTTGAAAGTGAGCAGGTGCGCGAGGGTGCTGAAGTGATGTTGACGGTGAATTCTGCGCTAACCCGATTGGGACATCAGAGATGCTAGTCCACAGTACGTCGATAAAGGTGGTGAAAGCGTTAATTTTGCAAAAGAGGCGTCAGAATCCAGAAGTCCCTAAGCTCTGGTGTACGGAATTATCAATGTATCCTCTTTGTTCGTTCTCAAACTACTTCGACAGGGTTCGTGGAGTGTCGAGTGCCTTTGTGTTGATCCGGAACTCAAAGTCAGTCTGCTAGATGCACCGTGATGACGCTGTATCTCCGAATATTAAGAAATGCCATAGAATCTGGTTTAGTAGTACTATTCAATCATGTCGCGTGTGGTGCTTTCATATCAATTGTCATTCACATAATATTACCAAAAGAAAGTTGGACTATCGATTGAATTTCATTTTAAATTGCGTCTGCCACGTACATAGTTAACTGAAAGTTGGAATATTTAAGGATAAGAGTCGTTTAGTGATGCATCTACCTCCTCCATAACCAGGTCAGTACTTACAATGTGATAATTGCGCCTTCTGAAATTCCCCTTTCCGTACTTTGTCCGTCTCCGAAACTCCGGTAGCGTCATCAACCACCCGTCCGCCGCTTTCATTGGGCCATATTGTTGATAGATGTTACGCGGCGGTTCATCCCCATCGCAGGTGTTCAGCTCGTCAATGACCGCCTCGGCTGAGTCCAATTCTACTGAGTGGCCCAGCAGCTCTTTGACAGCGATGCTAATGTAGTGCTTCGCGACGCCGCAGTCACCGTGGCGGAGCTCGCGCTGGGCGAACGTGAGGCTGGTGGAGATGATGGCGCCGTACTCGGGCACTTTTTGGGGTTGGAAATTGACCTCGTCGTCGAAGGTGGCGGCTAAACCGAAGAGTTGGCGTGCGACCTCGAAGTCGGGGATGGGTGGGACTCCGGTGCGAACGCAGAGGAAGGCGCGGTGGTATGCGCGGCCGAGGTCGCGATAGCGGTCTTCAAGATCTACGAGACAGTCGGTCAGTTTCCTGATGACGCGCGGGAGTTGGTTATCCGGGTAGCTGGATATGTATTCAGACATGGTTATGGATCTTTTTGGTTGATCGTGTGTAACGCCTACCTGTTATGCTGTGATTGAGTAGAGCACTTGAGGTTTGATGTGTTCGTAGATGCAACCGAAGTCTGGAAGGCTGTGATGTTGCTTGCAAAGCTGGTTTGTGATTTGGTTCAGTTGCAAAGGTTCTTCAAGTTTATATAGTGCCATCTCAACTGCCACTGTAAGCATACAACAGCACATTGATCAAGACTAGGCACTTCTTCTGGTTTACCCCTGGATGATCAACAAAGGATGACTAACCGTGTTGGTACTGAAAGTTGGCAAACAAAGAGCATTGTGTGGCAACAAGTTGTTAGTCTTTACATTGCACTGTTTTGTTTGAAAATAGTGAACAGAGGTCTAGTCAATATGCACGACCGAGAGGATAGAATTTTGTTATGTGAATCTTTCCGGTTGATAGCCGTCAAGGCTGCAGATACATGCCAACCGAAACACGGCACTAACCATGACATCATAGACAGCCATTTGCTTTGTTGCTTTGAGGATGCAATGAAAAATCCTTGAGATGGTTCGGCGTAGTCACACTTTCGTTTCTCCTATGGTGATGCGAGAGATTGTTCCTCACTTCCCGTACATCACTTAGCTATATAAAATGGAAGTCTAGCTGTAATGAGAGGCAGATGTTTTCGTTCCTCGGTACTACGTATGCCGAATCGACTAACCGGAAGAGCATGGCTAGAAGGTTTACCCTTATCAAAGAAGAAAAGCAGTCAATTCGAGTGGCCAATACCACATTGGGAATTGTTACGGCGTATGTTGAATTCTCAAGGCAACACTTATACAATCAAGGTTAAGAAATCACGCAACACTGAAACACTAGTAGTGAACTGTTATGGATGAATCATTTGCTATAAGACTGAACTGCGACTCTATGTACTCTAATGTTAAAATAGATGCAGACGAACACGCTAATAAGAGAAACAAACTTACTCGTGATCCTCAGGAAAGTCATCTGCGAGCAAGGGGCGCCATTCAGTACCAACTATATCCTCCAGATCCTCGAGCTGAGGAAGGCCGAGACCAAAGTAGCTAACACGAATCTGCTCATCATCCTCACCACGGTCGAGACGCTTCTGCACGATGTCAAGGCTTGACAGCCAGTAACGTTGGAGACGCTTCTGCAGCCGCGCCGACCGAGAGCCCGGCGCCAAAGGCGTTGGCTCAACGTGCGGCGGGAAGAGTAAACGATAAAGCGCGTACTGATGGTATTCCACTTAATCGACGCCTTTCTCGACCGCGTTTAGAAGCCATTCAACATCGCCGAGGATGGATAGGAGCTCGTCGATGTTGGCTGTCTGGTCTTCACCCGCCTCCGCCCCATTGATGACCACGTCGAGACGTCGTACCAGCTCTGGACCGAAGCAGTCCTTCAGGCACTTCTTATTGTCGCTGCCGAAGGTGGTGCGAAGTAAGTGATGATAAGGGATGGTGGTGGCGAGCATGTTTTCAGGAGAGGGCTGGAGGAGGCCGGGGAGGAGACCGAGGAAGCGGATTCCCATGGCCTGGTACCTTTTATCCATGGCATTTACCACGCCGACGATATGCGGAACAAATTCGAGGGTCTTGATCGGGCTTCGGGTCTCGCCGGAAGGTGGGATGTTGTAGAAAGTTTGCTGGTCCGCCATTGCTTCTTGTGCGTTAGATGGAGATGGCAGTACTGCTGATCAGAATGAGACGTCTTAGCGTAGAGGAAGCTGTAGGATGTCTTCAGTCGAATCTTGCAGTGTTTGTGGCATTCTCTCAGTTTCCTGACTTCAGACTATATAGCATTTGGAAACCGTTTACAATTCCTTCGTAAACACGAGTACAATTCTATTGTTTAGCGTTAATGGCAAAGTAGATGAGAAGGAGGATGTACGAAAATATATGTGTGTGTGTGTGTGTGAGGGAGGAAAGCTGGAGGAAGCACTGACAAATTTTCCGCAAGCGACCTGAACGATGCATCTCCAGCTGCACATGACCAAGCCGTGCGACAAAAGCCACCAACCAAGGCCTTTGGGCTCCTGCCAAAAAGCAAAAGGTTCATCCACAGGCAAAACCAAAAGCATATGATCGAGAGCCAGTCGTGTGCGACACCACCTACAACGCGAACTACACCCGCCATCTCGCCAGCACCCCTGCCCGTTCCACCACCTCATTCTCCCCACCGTTCCTCGCAAACCTTTCCCTTTGACCGCCCCCACCCAGTCCCCTCTCCTCCCCAGCCTCACCCTCTTCCCTCCTCCTCCCCTCCTCCACCCGATCCCTATAAACCCTATCCATCCCCTCCAACCACACACCAAAACCAATATTCCCCTTCACCTCTGCCCCCGCGCCCCCGCGTCTCGAAAGCGGCGAGCCCCTTCCCACCGAACCCCCCGGCGTGATCGACCCCCCTGGTGTCGAAGCTACCCCCCATCCCGACGGCGAGCTCCTCAGCGACTCAGGCGTACCGCTACCCCACCGCCGCCACGCCCTCCGCAGCGCTGGGCTGCTCAGCTCGAGGTGGTTGCTGATGCGCTGGCGTGGCCAGGTCCAGCTGTGTAGGACGCGGAGGGAGAGGGTGCTTGGGTCGTCGTCGTTGTCGTCTTCCGCGCCGTCGTCGGCGGATGAGGAGGAGGAGGGTGTGTTGAGATGGGCGTGTACGAGGACGTCGCTCAGGCTGTCCTCGTCGTCGGCTTCGAGGTTGGACGACTCGTCATCTTCCGTGAATGGTGCGCGTTCGTCGTCGTCGTCGTCGTCGTCGTCGTCGTCGTCGTCGTCGTCGTCGTCGTCGTCGTCGTCGTCGTCGATGTCTGTTGTCTCGTCGATGGAGTGGAGGGGGGCGTTTGCGTCGATGTCGGAGTCGGATTCGGAGTCGGAGTGGAGGATTGCGTCGGAAGAGGAGGAGGAGGCGAAGTCGGAGTAGCGGAAGCCGTAGCCGCGGTGCCGAGTGGTTGAGGGGGTACGGTTGGGATGGTATGCTGGAGGAGGGGCTGCGGTAACGCGGCGTTTGCTGTGGGGAATGGGAGGGGGGATGGAGCGAAGCACTGTGTTGGTGCGCCTTGGGGTGGGAGTTGATGATCGCCTGGGAGGAGCCATCGTGTGGGGATAGTCGAGCTGATTGTGACGGCTTGGCGAGAACTGGGTGGATGGAGTTTGCAAGAAGTGCGAGTTGGTATTTTTTGTATGTGTGTGTGCTCTCCAGGCAGGGGTGTTTGCTGCCGTGAGCCGTGAGACACGATGAATGACGGCACAGTGTCTCAGGAACAAGAATGAAAAGGTCATCTTTTCTCTCCCTTATCCATTCAACAATCCACAAGGAAGCGGTAATACTCGTTTGGCGGGTAGTCGTCAAAGTCTCAGAAAATCTGACAGTGTTTCTTCAATATCTCTGTTTCGAAGTCTTAGCATCATTTCGCACTCAATACACTTTGCACAACCAAATCCAACCCTCCGTTTGCAGACCCCCCACTCACTCATTCACTCCCCCCCTCCTCAAATTCCACCAACGCCGTCCCCGCCTTGCACAGCTCCCCCGCCCCATGCACCACCCGCCCCACCACCCCCTCAACCGGACTCCTAATCACCGTCTCCATCTTCATGCTCTCAATCACCACCAACGCCTGCCCCACCCTCACCACCTCGCCCACCTCCACCTCCACCCTCAACACCTTGCACGGCATCGGCGCCACCACGCTATTCCTCGCCGCCGCCCCCTGTCCCACCGCCTTCTCCACCCACGCCGGCGCCGCCAGCTTCAGTCGAAACAGCGCGCCCTGCTGGAAGAGCGTGAGCGCGTCGTCCGCGCGGATGACGCGCGTGGCGAGGCGCGTGTGCGGGAAGAATGAGGTCAGCGTCGAGAAGGCGGGGTCGAGGGAGGCCTTGACGCCGGCGTAGGTGGCGGCGCCGCCGTCGGTGTCGCCGACTTGCACGTCGAAGACGCCGGGGGCGGTCTGGCGGACGCGCACGGCGGTGGTGGTCGCGGCGGTGGAGGGCATGGTGGCGGCGACGCTGGGGTCGAGCTCGACGAGGCGGATCTCGCGGGCCTGGAAGGCGGCGGCGCTGAAGCCGATGGTTGTGGGGAGGGGCTGGGAGCGGGCAGTGGCGGATTCCTGCAGGAGGAGGCCGATGGCGGCCTGGGCGAGGGCTTCGGGCGGCGTGGGTCGCGGGGCGAAGAGCTCGGCGTGGTGTTTTTGGATGTAGCCGGTTTCGACGTCGCCTTGGATGAAGGCCGGGCTGACGCAGAGGCGTTTGAGGAACTCGATGTTGGTGACGGGCCCGGCGATTTCGTAGGCGTCGAGGGCCATGCGGAGTTTTTGGAGGGCGGCGGTGCGGGTGGGTGCTTGGACGATGAGCTTGGCGATCATGGGGTCGTAGTGGCTGGAGACTTCGTCGCCTTGGATGAAGCCGGCGTCGACGCGGACGGTGGGCGAGGTTGGGGGCGTGCGGAGGTGGAGGAGCTTGCCCGAGTCTGGGATGAAGTTCATGTCTGGGTTTTCGGCGTAGATGCGGGCTTCGATGGCGTGGCCGCGCTGGGCCATTTGCTGCTCGATGTCGGCCTGGGTTAGGGGCAGCTTGCCGCCCTCGGCGACGATGAGCTGCCAGCGGACGAGATCCTCGCCGGTGACCATCTCAGTGACAGGGTGCTCGACCTGGAGGCGCGTGTTCATCTCCATGAAGAAGAACTCGTTGGTGTCGTTGTCGAAGATGAACTCAACCGTGCCGGCACCCTCGTACTTGACGGCCAGAGCAGCCGCCCTTGCCTTTTCCCAGAGGTCCTGTCTGATGGCTTCGTCCAGGTGCGGCGCAGGCGATTCTTCCAGGATCTTCTGGTGTCTGCGCTGGATGCTGCAGTCTCGCTCACCCAGGGCAACGCTGTTCCCGTGCTTGTCGGCGAAGACCTGGACTTCGATGTGGCGCGGAGTGGTGATGTACTTCTCCACGAGCATTACTTCATCACCAAAGGAATTCCTGGCCTCGGACTTTGCGGATTCCAGTTGATCCATAAACTCATTCGGAGTGTTGACGATGCGCATGCCCTTTCCACCGCCACCCTTGACCGCCTTCAACAGCACGGGATAGCCAATCTTCTCGGCCTCCTTCTTCAGAAACTCGGGATCCTGGTTGGAGCCGTGGTAGCCAGGGATGCACGGGACGCCTGCAGCCGTCATGATCTCCTTGCTCCTGCTCTTGCTGCCCATGGCCTCGATGGCTTCCCACGGAGGACCAATGAAGGTCAGGCCCGCCTCTTTGCAATTCCGGGCGAAGACGGGGTTCTCGCTGAGGAATCCATAGCCCGGGTGGATTCCTTGGCAGCCTTCTTTCTTGGCCACGTCGATGATGCGGTCGCCGTCCAGATAGGCGCTGGGCTCGCCGAGGTTGACGGCGAAGGGGGAGCTGAGGGCATGCTGGGAATGGGCGTCCGGGTCCGTGTAGAGGGTGGTGGTCCGGATGCCGTACTCGGAGGCGGTGCGGCCTACGCGGAGGGCGATTTCTCCCCTGTTGGCAATGAGGACCGAGGTCAAGGGCTTTGTGGTGGTGGTGGATGCGGTGACATTGGTGCGCCGGGTAGTGGAGGCGTGGTAATTTAGGAGGCGGGCAGTGTTACGCACGCCGCGTAACCGGGGGATAGTCGACATTATTGCATGGAATTATTGCGGAGAGGAGCGAAGTCTGGGGAAACAAAGGGTGTGGCTTTATGTACCCCAGACGGCACCGTCTATGCCGCGGCTACCCGGGGCGGGGAAAGGCATCGTGGACTCCTACTCACGGCTGTGCGATGCTTTCGGTTTGCTCTCCTCCGTACCTCCAAGTAACGTCTCTCACAGTCACGGGGAAATATGGTTTGAGCTGGCCGTGTCCGGTGTCCGTCGCACACCAAGACGACGCTGGCCACCATGACCATGACCATGACCATGACGCCTAAGCCCCCGGACAACCAATGACCCAAACTCCGAACTCCATCACCGGGAAACTCCCTCATTGCAACTCCGCTCCTCCCACCCCATACCTCAGCCTCCACGCCCTCCAAGCGTCGCTACCCCGCCCACCTGTCCTGTCCTGTCGCGCGTCGCGCTCCGAGGAATGACCACGACCGCGTCCGCGTCCGCGTCCGCTCGCTCCGCCGCCGCTTGCGACCTCCAACGCGTCCCGCTGTAGCTCTCTTTGTACCTAAATCCCACACCACCAAACCACGCCCTGTCCAGCTCACCCGCCCGTCCAAAATGTCCGAGTACGGCTACGACTCCGACGAGTTCGAGCTCTACGACGACGACGGCTGGCTCTACATCGCCGAGGAGGACCACCTAGCCGTACGTCTCCAACAATCTTCCCAAAGCTCCATCCGCAAACACTAACAATGCCCCGCCTCGCAGGACGACCTCGCCGAACGCGCCTGCCCCTCCCCTCCCCTCCGCGACTACGACCTCGACGGCTCCGGCTACAACTCCGACTACTTCGAATACTGGATCGACATCGAATACAACTCGGACGGCTGGAACGACGTCCCGCCGAAGAAGACTACAACAACCACCGACAAACAAAACTCCGAGACTGCCCCGAAGAAGAGGAAGAAGGTCGCACAGGCCGGCCCGTCGCGGACCAAGAAGCGCAAGGGTGCGCACGGCCGCCAGCTCGCCGCCGGTGGTGGTGGTGGAGAGGCGGGCGCCGATGCAAACGACGCGGACGCGCTGCCGACGGTGCTCTGGCAGTCGCACAAAGAGCGCGTGGAGCAGCTGTTTCGGGGCCCGAGGCTGCTGACGGAGGAGCCGACGGAGTCATTCGCGCTGCTGAGCGATTGGCGGACGCGCTTTGGGACCGCCGCCCCCGGGAAAGACGCGAAGGGGAAAGGGAAGAGGGCGGCGGTCGAGGTTGTTGAGGATGGCGCGGATGCTTGGGAGGACGTCCCCGCCGAGGCTGCGGAAGACGCAGACATGGACGAAGAGACGGCAGCACCGGTGCAGGAAGGAGAGGAGGGCGATGGCGGTGGTGCCTTGGAGAGCATCGTCGCCGGCAGCGGTCTCGACCCGCAGGCGCTCATGCGCGCGCTCCAGGAGAACCTCGCCGCCTCGGGCGCCGCGCCCGCCGGCCTCGACCAGGCCACGCTGCTGAAGTACGCGCTGCGCATGCTCAGCGGCGAGGGCGAGGCCGACGACATCGCCGGCGAGCTGGCCGACGACCTGTTCGAGCAGGCCGACGGCGACGACGACCCCGACGCTGAGGACATCGCCGCGTGGGCCGCCAAGCAGAAGGGTCACGTCGAGAACGGCGAGGAGAAACAGCCTGGCGCAGGGGATGATGATGAGGACGACGAGGCGTCCGAGCCCGAGCCGAAGACCAAGGCTGCTGCTCTCCCACCCACACCACCGACGACTCAGCCGATCAGTCGGGAAGACGGTGCGAGCACCGCGAAGAAGGGAAAGAAGAAGGAAACCGCACAACCGGCACCGGCCTCGGCTGCCGCTGGAACGCGCTCGAGGAAGAGGAAGGCGGCGGAGCCGGCGCCGGAGGATGAGCCGCCTCCGACGAGGCCGAAGCGGGCGACGCGCTCGTATGCTGCGCAGACGGCGACGAGCAAGGCTAAGTCTGCTGGGAGGGGTGGTGGTGGCAAGGGCAAGCGTGGGTAGGGGTTTGGATGCATTTTCAGGCCCGGTAATGAGAGCTTCTTTCCGTTCGTTTTGTCTTTCTCGTGTATCCCTTTTTTTTTCCTTTTTTTTTCCCTTCAAGCACGGCGGAGCCTGGTAGACTGGGGCAACAGATGTCCTCTTTGAGCAAATAAACAATGAGTGACAAGGGAAAAAGAGAGAGAAACAGTGCATTTCCATGGGGTACTGGGTTGAGTCGGGAAATCTTGAATCACACACAATCGGCGTCTTTCCTTGGAAGGGGAAGCTCTTAGGGATATCAGAGTTCAGAGGTTGGGGTAATTGCTTCATAGGTGGGGATACCTTTTTTTTAGCCTCATTTGGCATACAGAATGAAAACCGTCAGTTCAAACCTGGAGTTCTTTTTTCTCATCGTCTCGGCACAATGCCACCGCTTCTGGGATTGTTGTAATGGGAGTTGAATATGATGATGAAGAGCTAGCTAAGGGGGGCGCTGGGCGGCATATAAGATGCCCTAGAGGTGGCCTAGAAGGATTGAAAGTCTGCCTAAGGCAAACACCAGCGCCTGCTAGCAGAATCCATAATAATTGTCGCAGTCCATTGTCTCGCAAAAACCCCACCAGAACACAGTTCAGCATAGAATAGTTGCACATCAGCGTCAAAGGTACCAGACACCACAACAACATACAACTCACGGCGAGCCAACACTCCAACCAAACACGTATCAACACCCCCCATCTACTTCCTACATCCCCATCCGTCACCAGCGACAAGACGATTAAGCAGATTGAAAAATGATCAATTATAAAGTGAAGAGAAGAGGAAGAAGCCACCAAAAAGACTCCTCCTCATCTCGAAAGTCCCCCCCAGTGCCAACAAAAGTCAGCCCCGAGGTTCTCCATGACTGAAGAAGGCCCACCCGCCCCGGCTTTTTATTTAACGAGAACAGCCTTGATCCTCTGGCTTATTTTCAGAGAGAACAGCCTCGATCGTCCGAAATCCGCAAAAAAATCACTCTTGCGACACACACACACCTCCTCCGGGCAGCCCAGCCACATGTTCCCTGGGAGGGAAAGCCTGCGATCCGTACGGGAAGGTAAAGCCAAAGGTTACGTTCCCCTAGAGGGCAGAGCTGCGATCCACGGCGGAGGGTATAGATACGTTCCCCTGGAGGGCAAGAACTGCGATCCGCGGCGGAGGGTAAGCCAGTGGTTACGTTCCCCGCGAGGGCAGGTTGCGTTCCGTTTAGGCGGGTAGCTGGGTACCGTTGGAGGTGTGTGCGGGCAGGAGCGTGCGGTCCAAAAATGGGGTTTCTTCTAATCTGAGCCAAATGGCAGAGAGAAGGGTGTGGGGAGGGAAGGAGGTGTGGAGGGTGGGCGGAGGGGCTGGTTGTATAGGCGAGGGGAGGGGTGTTTGCGGCGGGTCTGGGGGGGTCGCGTGTCGGTGTGGGGGGTGTTAAGCTCAAAGCGGCGGTCATTGGGTGGGTGGGTGAATGATCGGGGCTTCTGCATTCACTGCCCCAGATAGAAGCACGTGGAAAGTTTGGGGATCACCGCTCGGTCTAGAGACTCCAATCGCGTCATTGGCCATTCACTCCCGCATCCGCCACTTGAAAATCAGCTCGTTCTCATTGGTTGGTAGTGCTCTGTCAGCTTTGATGTAGGGACCTGCGGAAGTGTCGTCGTTGCGCCCACCTCGCCAGCATCTCTACTGCCAGGGCAGCCCGCTGTTTACGCGGTGCCATTTTCTGAAGTACTGTCGCCTGTCGGACTAGACTATTCCACTGAGGTAGCTGTCAACGATTCTCACCATGGAATCGGAGAAGGCGCAGTGACTTCCGTTCTGCTCGCCCACGCGCAAGAGCGCAGGGTCCCGGAAGCAAAGCCATTGGCCATTGGACGTGAGGTGAGGTTCATAATCGTAGTGGATCAGTCGTTCTTTCGCCTTCGGGCAACAAACAATCTCCGGTGGTGAGGCGCAAGTGGTAGCCTCTCAAACATTTCAAACCCGTAAACGAAGGAACTGCTAATCTTGATCTGGGTACAAATTAGGGCATCGATAAGGTTCTCAACTCGAATCCCACCGTTCGCACAAACGACGACTTTTCCAGCATGGATGAGCTAAAAATAAATACCACAAAGCAAACCAAGCTACGGCTGAGTTTCTTCCGGGGCGCTACTCTGTAGGGCCTGTTTCTTTTTGCTCTTTTTCCCCCACAGCTAGTGCACCACTTCACTTCTTCCAGAGCATAACCACAACCTTCACCTCCCTTTCCTAACACCAGCCGGCTATTCGCACCCCGTCCTCCTCCCAATCGAACACTACAAACCACCCTTAGACGGGTGTCGCGATGTCCGTCCCAAGGCCGCTACCACATCATTTCCTCTCGCTCCTCACCTCACAAATCTGTGGCCATGACGCCTCGACTTGCCCGCATGCGTGTATTTGTTCAGCCGTCACGCCTCGTCCCTCGCGCTCCTATCCGACAGTGCGCCGCGCCTGTTCCCGCCAACAAACTCGCTTGGCGTAGGAGGATGCTCTGACTGCTGCGCCAGAGTCTGGAGTGGCTATTGGCCGCGGCGAAGGCAGTGACGGAAAGCTAGGGACGACGGGCAGAAGGAAAAGAAGTACGCTCCCCGTGTGGAATAATAGAGAGTGGGAGGGTGATTGGTAGGTTAGTAGTAGGTTGCGTTGCGTACGAAGAAGGTGTTGGGGATTTTCTCCGGGGCGGCATGGCAAGCTTCGGGCGGGGACTGCGCGCTTGCAAGGCCGAGAGTATTCCCTCATTGATATCGCACTAGAATCCCAACATGGATACCGGGATTGCTCCTTTGCCAGTGTCGAATCAGACTACAGTAAAAGTTCAGCAGGTCGGAAAAATGCGCCAGTTATGTTGGCTGCGAACAGCTGATCAATCCATGTGTGAAGCATGTGCGCAGATACTGAATTTGGGTTACTTAGGGACTACCTGATAATGAACAGATTGAACCGAAATAAAGAAAATGACATAACTGCTATGGATCGCAACACCAACCCTCACTCCTCGTTCGTTCCTCTCCCAATTTTTTTTTTTGTTTTGTGTTTAGTGTCAATCGCCAAGCTTGAAGGAAGATGATCATAGTGAATTTCGTAACGGTCGTAACTGAAGCTTTCATGTGCGGATTGTGTCAATGCACTGCGGTTGCGTCGATTCGGAAACTGAGTGTTCTATATTGCTATGAGACACCGTAAAACCTCTGGGGAATAGGGAAAGAAATCTTATTTACTCACCAACTCAAAGAACCAACCATGTATACGAAGGGAATTATCGCCCCTCAAAGTGTGAGCTGTGCATTTTCCGTCGAAGTCGTGACCCGGATGTCGTTGAAGATAGAGTGATTGATAAATCCCGGATAGTGCTTCAGGATATGCTGACGGTGTCGAAGGACTTCCAAAATGTCATCCTTGTGAATTTCCAGGTGATGATTGGTATAGCAACCGCCGGCGAACAGTTGGACTCCACAAGACGCACAAATAGATTCGTTGAGCCCTCGAGGGCCGTTTGCCCTGAGCTCGCTTAGAGCAACATTCCAGGTGCCGACCCATTTGAATTGATCAACTTCTTCATGGTCAGCTGCTGTTCCGTTGTTGATGGCATCCAAGCAAGCCAGGATGTGGTCTCTTCCAGACTGATCGTTCAGGTGTATCATATGGATGTGCTGAGCGAAGTCTTCGTGATCTTCCATGATCAGGTGGCAAATCGGACAGGCAAGTTGGGCTGCCATGCTGTCGTATCCAGCCTCAAAGGCCTCGTCTCTGCGATCAAGGCGCTCCTTGACTGTGTGTTGGAGGATGTGAGTCGGAAGCTCTTCCATCTTCATCCACTTGGAACAGGCCTTGGTGACGCCAATTGGGCATTTGGCCATAGAGATGGTGCGATCCTCCCTGTATTCTTTCACGATCATTGCGGTAGAGGTGGCCTTCAACTCCATGTGCGTGTGGCATTGAAGATGCAAGCTCATTAGCTGCAGAGGAAGAGGGCGAACAGGACATTGTGGGATCGGACAGTGGCACAAGGTGTCGTCTGGGTGAGCTCTCAGGTGGGACTTCAGTTTGTCGGGGCGGTATGGAGCGTCCCGGCCTTTGAAGACGCAGTTGATGGCAGGGCAATCGTATGACTGAGCGTTGGCGTGCTTTCCCATGTGACGTTGCAGCTCGTACTTGCGCTTGAATTTTGTCTTCGACTTGCATCCAGGATGCTGGCAAGTGTAATCCTCATCGAGCGAGATCGCGGAGTTCCTGTTCAGCGTAAGGCCATGTATGAAATGCTTTCATTCAATAAACAACTTACTGGGTATTCCATTGTTCATCGGAAACGAGACTTGAGCTGGGGTTGGACTCTTTTGTTGATGTGAGCGTATCGCAAGGCGACACAAGTACGTCATAGTCATCGATTTCCCGATCTTCTGCAGCAGGTCCTGGCTTGATCATTTCGCGTCTGTTGCCCTTCTGTTAGCGCAGAACTTTTTTTTTCTCACCGGTATTTCCAGGGGTCCCAACGGTAGCTGTCCTCGCTCTCATGCACCCAAGAGAATTCGGCATCGGGGATGTCCTCCTGGGGTAGGGAGTAGCTCATGATTGGTCGAATGGGCGTCGAGGCGCTTGCAAGTCTACGTTGGCAGGTCGGCTATGGTCGGCGAGGCTGAGACAAGTTGGATTCGTACGACGTGGAAGGGCGAAAGGGCAAGAGCCTTGGCGGCGAAAAGAGCAGGAACAGTGGGCGCAACAGCGCTGGGGGAGCGCTTGCTCTTATGTTTGTGCTAGACAGGCGGACGGGCAAACGCCGTCCAACACGAGGTGTCCTCCGTGCAGTTACTCAGCCGCAAAAAAATCCGCACAGGGCAAATGTCACAAGCAATCATAGCGCGCTACATCTCCATCGTATTTGCGTGGGGAAGCATGTTCCTACCCCACCCTAACCGCCCCCCATACCCCCTCCACATCCACCGCCCCAGCCTTCTGATCCTTGAGATAGCAATCCCCACCCACCAACCCGCCCGTGTACGCCACAGCCTCGCATCCCTCGGAATCCACGCACGCCTGCAAGCACGCCTCGAAGCTGGCTGTCCACGCCACTCCCACCTGGCCGGCTTGATAGTCCTTGCCGCAGTGGATGGAGAAGGCGTCGCCAGTTGCGAGCGTCCATGTGGCATCGTCGGCATCGGGACAGGCGAGGATGGTGGGTTGGGTTGGAGTAGTCATTGTTGAGGAGGAAGGTGGTGATGAAGATGTGGGAGTGGTGGTGGAGGATGGGATTGCGGACGAGGTTGGGCCGGCGGAGGAGGTGGGAGGAGCTGCGGTGCTGGAAGAGCTGGGCGCAGCGGTCGACGAAGGTGGGTCCGGGCTGAGGTCCTGGCAGGTGTCGGAGAGGTCGGCGCTGGATTTGAAGCTGTCGGCGGCGGTGCCGAGCGTGGTGTCGAAAGTGGTGTCGGGCAGTTGGGCCGAGGTGAGGGTGTAGCTGGCGGAGTAGAGGTCGTAGAGGCCGATGGAGGATTGCTTGGTCATGGCGACTGTGACGGCTTGGAGGGAAGGAAGAACGGAGCGGGAGTTGGGAACTTTGAGAGTGATGTTCAGGGAGGGATCAGACTCGGTGTTGCGGACCTGGAGTTGTGAGTGAAGATTGTTTGCTGGCTCAGGGGGAGAAAGACTCACTGCAGCGACGACTGTCATGTCCGACCCGCTAAGACAGCTCTGCGGGTTCTGGAAAATGACACTGTCTTGCACCGGAAAACCGCTCCCGTTGTTGTCGTAAAGCGCTGTTTCACCGCTCGTGAGAGTGATGAGTACGTTGAAGGTGGATATCGAGGAGTCAGACGGGATATCAGCCGAGAAGCCGTAGAACTGGGTGAGTCTGCATCAGCATAGGTGCATCCAAAACACTTCGCGAACACAACCCTACCTCAAAGCTGTCATCGAATCCAGACGCAGACCCAGAAGACTCCGTATCCAAAGAGCAGTCCCCGCAGGAACTAGCCCCGTCACGATCTTTATACACAAGCTTTACACTGGCAATCTCGCCGGCCGCACGCTGCGTAGTCCTGACGCGAACCTCGCCCGTGAACCTGATGGACTCTCCTCCACCCAGCAGCGTCAACTGCAGCCCGCTCGGCTTAACCTCATACACCTCAATCGGCTCCGTGAGCACCACCCCCGCCGGCACCACCTCAATCAACTTCTGCAACACATCCGCACAAACGCTCGCATAAACCTCCGGATCCGCCATCGCCCCCACCGTCACATTCCCATCCACCGCAAAAACCCTCGCATCCGAATCCCTCCCATTCCTCGTCGCCGGCCCCACCACCAGCGCATTCGCCGTCGAACCGTCCAAATACTCCGTCACCACCCTATTATCAAACGCATCATCCGTCGAATCAAACCTCACCACCCCCTCCGCCGCCGACCCCACAGGCACAATCTCCGGATTGACCGCCTCATGCACGCCCCCCATCGAATGCCCACACGCCACCACCTGCACCATCTCCACCACGCTGAACCCAATTCGCGCAAACTGCAGCTCAAACGTGCCCACGGAATTCTGCGGCAGCGGCACCGCCCCCTGCGGCCCCGCCGCACCCGCATCCACCCGCCCCGCCCGCACCTGGACGACAGGGCCGCCACACGCCCGCACGGCCGCGTACACGCCCAGCGCGAGCAAATCCGCCATGGACGCGCGGGCGCTGAGGTGCGGCGCGAGGGCGGCGAGGGTGGCGTTGAAGGCGGGGCCGGCGTTGTCGGCGCTGCGCGTCTCGTAGGCGATGGAGGCGTCGAGGCCGCCGGTGCCGAGCACCGTGTTGCCGGTTGCGGCGTCGTGGAAGGCCGTGCGGAGCCACTCGGCGGCGAGGACGCGGCCGGGGTCGCCGGAGGTGGAGGTGCCGCAGGGGGTGATGGGGGCGGGGAAGGTGGGGGAGCGGTGGCCGGTTGTGAGGTGCATGAGGTCTTCGAGGGTGTCGATGCGGGGGGAGGGCCAGGTTGGGGGGGTGCTGTGGGTGGGGGGGAGGAGGGTGGTTAGGGCGAGGAGGGAGGCGAGGGATAGGTGGGGGGGTTTTGGCATGGTTTGGAGGTGGGGGAGGTGAACGAGTGGATGGGGAGAGAACCGTGGGTATCGTTTGTAATGCTGAAGCAGGGAGGAAATGGCGGAGAAGAGGAAGAGGAGGGAGGAACACCAAGAATTCATGAGATATTGAGCGGCACATTATATTGAGGGAAAAAATCCTACCTCGTAAGTTGTCCACTCGGTGCAGGTCTGGATAAGCATGAGACATCGCGTGCAGGGGAACTTTTGACGTGCGGCAAGCCACACTGGCACCGTTTTGGGGCTCTTGTTCTTGTTCTGGACGGCCCTCAGAACAAAAGACTGAGAAGAGGTGTGACCGGCTTGGAATTGGCTAACCGGATCAGGCAGGACCTTTGCTAAGAATAAGTGCTTGGCTTGCATGAAATCGATAAAATGGGGGCTAGAAGGGGCCAAGCATCTCGTATTACCCTTCTTCACTGGAAAATCATCCGCTTCCCGTGCGAACATACAGCAAGGAAACCTGGATAGAGGAGAGAGAACAAGAGATAACAAAGTCGTTTGAAAACAATTGACAGAAGATGCCCTGCGGCAAAGCACTAAGGCGAGCAGATCCTTCCTACGTGTACACTCAAAAAAACATAAAAAACAATGCGGCGTGGCGGCCTCCTAGAAACAAGAGTTCGGGGTATGTGATCCGAAGCCACACCAGCCTTCAGCCAATCACAAAGTTCCGTTACAAAGCTGCCATCAATCGGAGGATGCCCTCTCCGCCATCAAGACAGGGGTCTGGTGAAGAAAGCCGATAAGCCGCTTGCATAGGGCTGAGGCACTGGCGTGATGTCGGTACTTTTGTCCAAGGGAGACAAAGAAAATGCCGAACTCCTGCGGCCAAGACTGTTGATACAATGCCCTCGGCTTTGGCGTCGCATGCTCGTATCTCCGCAGCTTCAACTCCATGCTGCCGTCGCCATTGTGGTGTCTGGGCATGATACCGCGATTATCAACTAATCTAGAATGGTGGTCCATAGCTGCAACGCATCGTGCGCTGACTTCGGAACCTTTGGCGAAAACACGGGCATCGTACCCGCACGGGTTGAGTCTTTGGTATGCGCTCCTGAAGCTTTCTCATTGATCGGAGAGACGCTGGACGTGGATTCTTGGGAGGAACAAGAATGGCACGAAGAAGTGTCGTCGCCATTAGTGTATATGGTTGTCAGCGAGAGGTTCGGAAGCGGACATGGTGTAGGACCAAGGAGCCCGGCAGCAGGGTGGAATTGCTCATTGGGTGGCGTTGTGGTACAGGCCGGAATGTCCCCAACCATCTCGAATAGCTGCATCTCCTGTTTCTCTCCGTTCGATATTTGAGGAGATTGCTTTGAAGATGTAGTATGGGCTTGACAGTCCGGGAAGGGACAGTGTTTTCCTTCATGCAGCTCTGGAACGATGAGGGCTTCCTTCTTGCCTTTGATGATGGAGCTCAGCAAGAACCAATCTTTCCACGAGTACTTGGCGCGGCGGAGATATGCCTTCACGGGAGCCATCTGGAACGACTGGCGTCTTGATGCTGGAGTTCTCTCATCTTCATCCCTCAAGATGATGCTGTCAAGCGCTCTCCTGACTCGGATATATTCGGCTGTGAGGTCTTGTGGTAGCTGTTTTCCATCTTCCCAATGCCGAAGTCCTTCTGCAAGCCGTAGCAGATCTCGGATATGGCTGATGCACTTGTCCAGGTCCGACGGAGAAAAGGCTGAGGCATCATCAGGGCGAGGTTCATGCGCTGGCGCTTGTCCTCCTTCCTTCATAGTGTCCACCTCAAATCGTCGATCCGCGGTATTCAACGGTTGCTCGGGCTGAGGAAGAGGATGGAGAGCATCTCTTGTTGCATTCGCGTTTTCGACGAGGAGCGGGATCAAGTGAGAAACCACGCTGTGGCTGTCCTCTCCACTGCTGAAAAGGGAATCAGTCTCCGTACGCTAGTGTATGGACTTCTCCCTTTACCTCTGCGCCGGCGAACTTGACATGACCTCCTCGTACCGCGTGACCGACCGGGTGTATTCCTGAACAAGGTCCTCCAACCTCCGCATCAGACCCTCGCTTTCCTCTCGACTTGCCGCGCCCGACGCACTCAGCCGCGCGAACCGCAGAACCGAAAGAAGCAGCTCCAGCGTGCCCTTCAAGCGGTTCATCCGCACACTAAGGACATCTAGAGTCATGTGCTTGAACGGCCAAGGGGCAGGAGACTTGACGAGGCATGCCAGCAACTCGTCAAAGAGATCTTGACAAGCGCGCATGGCCTCTTCCGCTGTCGTTACCGCTTCATCCCGTCTCAAGGCTCTGATGCTCGGGTCATCCAATAGCTGAGACAGCTCTTTGGTCGCTTCGGAGACGAGCCTGACCTGGGTGGCGACGTCGTTGATACGCGGGTCCGGTTTGCGCACCTTGTCGGCGTAGCGGTAGATCTCGCCGACAATGGCGGCTCCATCGTTTGCGACCTGCAGAGCCAATGCGGAGGTGTCGAGCTCCATTGTTATGCGGAATGATTCCTCCATTGCGGGGGATTGGGGGTTTGGAGGAAGAAGCGGATCAACCAGAGGTCAGCCTAGGCGGAGTCAGGGGATGAAATAGATGAAATAGCAACCTGAAGCTGCTGTAAGGGTGCATTAATCTCCTGCGTACAGCTTGTCTCATCCTTGAACGCCGACGAATATGCGAGGTTGTCTGAGGTCGGACTGCCTTGTGCAACTGATCTGCAAAGCTGAGCCTGTTGTGCGACTGCAGCCAACCACTTCCTTGCCGGACCAACATCGTGTAAAGAAGGTATCTTTGCAGATCGATAAAACACACAAAAGAACAAAGGAAGCAAGCGTTTGAGCATAAGTGTACCCTCACCATCTCCCACCCCTAAGACCCAACGCCCCAGCACTATTCCCCATCTCCACGTCCGCCCGCTCGCCCTCCCCGCGCCTCTCGTTCCTCACCTCGACCTCAACCTCAACCACCACGGTACGATCCGCCTCATCCCGCCCCATATTCTTCATAATGTACTCCTCGCTCCCCGCGTCATTCATCCCATCATCCGACCCCTTGGGCCGCAAGCTCTCATCAAACGGCCCGCTCCCGCTCTCCTCATCCCCCCGACTCTCATAGCCCTTGGACGTCAGCTTCTTCCCGCGCGTGCTGCGATCCACCGACGACTTCCCCTCGCTCCCCACACTCCACTCCCCCCGCGTCCAAAACTTGCGCAGGAACAGCGGCCGCAGCATGGGCGCATTCACGCACACCAGCGCCACAATCGTCTCCCGCACGCCCCACGTGTTGATCTTGGTCGTGCTGTGCGCGCCCGGCCCCAGCGTCACCACGATGCGTATCACGGCGGCCGCGATGACGAAGACGCCGGTGAGCAGGAACGCCGCGATGATGAGCTTCTGGCGGCGCGGCACCTGCAGGCGCCACAGCAGCGGGACCGGCACCGAGAGCAGGGCCACGTCGGTGGCGATGTTGAAGGCGGAGATGACGGCGAGGTTTTGGACGCGGAAGGAGCATTGGAGGCCCGGCGACGGGTAGACGCGCCAGTTGTCGGCGAAGGGGCGGCAGCCGAGGAAGATGGTGAGGACGACGCCGAGGTAGGTGGCGATGCAGATGATGGTGAGGTAGTAGACGAGGCGTTGTTGCCAGAGGCCCATGGTGAGGCGGCGGCTGGAGAGGAAGAGGGTTAGTGGGGGGTGCGGAGGGAGGAGAAGGGGTCAAGGCGTACTAAAAGTAGAGCATGGTGGCTTTCATGGACCATATTAGGGCCGAGTAGGAGCACCAGGCGACGGTCTGGTACTTGGAGCCATTCGAGACTCGGTGGAGGTCTGCGCTCGTCATTGCTTTGAACTCTTCTTGGGTGAAGTCGACGTTGGTTCCGTAGGTGTCTATCGTGGTGGGTTTAGCTGGAGCGGTGGGAGATGAAGTCGGTGTGCACCTACATGCTTTGTCGATGACCACTGCGTCGACGGTGTAGAGAACCAGTGCAGCGAAGGCAAAGTAGTCATCGCCAGAAAAACCCCTGATGCCCACGGTGCGGAGGCGGGCAAAGAATCGCAGGACGAAGATAATACACCCGAAGACGTACAAACCCCATATCTCAGGGAGAAACTGGGTGGGTCAGCGGAAGGCCAGATGGGAGGTACTGAAAGGGTACCAACGTGTGGATTTTGCTCCATCCTGCGTTAATGGACTATGAACAAAAGGAAAAACAGGTTGGAGGGCGTGATAGCTGTTTCAAGGACACGAAAATGCAGATCCATAAAGGGACGTCGGGGAATAAAGAACGACTGACAGTGGAATTGAGATTGATCTGTTACTGGGGGCATCGCTGATGTATGCATAAACCCACCAGGCACGCACCACTGTTCCTCCTCCTCTCCCTCCTCAGATCTACCCGAACTTCGACGCCAGCCCGTGGGCATCAATTAGGCCATCCTTGAACGGGCGGCGCAGGGAAGTTGCGCGTCTTGGAAGCTCTACCAACACACCCTGGCGTTGCGTAGTCAGACATGTACGAACTGGGACGCCCTGCAGAGCCGCACCCAATGGCAACGGTGCCTGGCATCGGTCCACCCGGGAGGCGTTGTTGGTGGTGCAGTCCGGCGCGGCACTAAAAACCGTCAGCCGTAGGTGCATCCGCTAGTTCACGGTACCTAGGTAGGTCTTTCGGGAACCTTCAGCCCGGGTTTCTCCAGATGTCGGAACCTGGGCCATGGGCTAATTAATGGAAAGGATAACCCTTCCGTCCGAGACGGCTATGACCTGGTCGGGGCGTCGTCTATGATGGTGTAGATGCGAAAATAAGTGATCTGCAATCTCTCCGTGCGCAACCAAGTGGATATGCTGAGCGGCACCGCTCGACTGCGTGCGGAGATAGATTGGAAAGCTTATCGGTAGGCGCTGGTAGTACGTACGTAGAGCCTAATGAATCGTAGCTCGATCAAGTTTGCGGAACCGCTTATCAGGGGCTCACACTTTGGCGGCTGTGTGAAGTCAGTCATGACCATGGCCACAAAGAATCAAACGAGGATGCGAGTCGCGGATAGAGACAAGCGGGAGCTCGGACAAGAAGATCATCCGTCCGCCTCGTACATCCGGAGGCCCGAATCTAGACTTTGTGAAGACATCTTACCTGATTGGGTTAGGCGAAAAGGCAATTGTCCGGTCAAAAGATCTATTCCCAGCGGTACTTGCACACCAGCTCCCGCCGACAGGATGGAAAGGAAGGTAGGATGAGACGACGATGATTTCAAGGTTCAAACCTTTCCTGGGTTTTAAGGCTCCAGCCTAACAGGGTGCGCACCGATCTTGAAACCGAGGCTTAGACTTTGTTTCCCGTCCGCCATTCCTGTCGCTTACGTCAAATATCTAAAACTGGCTTCTATTCAGACACATTCGGGAGTGCAAGAATGTGTAAATCTAGTGCAGGTAAGCACTAATCTGAAATATATGGTATCATGCGTAGAGATCTACAGTACAGGGAAATGCTAAGGGATGATCGCTCTCATCGCTCTCGTAAATCATCCATCGAAAAAACAGCCGAACCAGCAGCCGCAAGGTGACGTCCCCTTCTCCAACCTCATCTACTTCCACATTCTCTTTCTCCTTTACACCACACTCTTGCTCGTCCGCAGACCACCCCTGTTCATCCACCACATAACCGTGCCATACACCGCCGTGATGAACCACAGCAGCATATTGGTCAAGTCCACCCAAACCGCATTCTTCATGCGCACGATGCCGGCGTCGTACTCGGGCGCCTCGCTGATGTACATGCGGCCAAAGATGCCGAACACGACGACCCACATGACGAACAGCACCCAGTCCCAGGCGAAGAAGAAGAGGCTCTTGACCATGGGCAGGAAGTAGACGAGGCAGGTGACGGCCGCGAAGCCCGCCGTCACCTCGGCGTAGACCCACTTGGAGTCGGCGTAGGCGCCCTGCTTGCGCGCCGCGTCCAGGTCGACGCCGTACAGGCCGCACACGGTCAGCGCGAGCACGAACTGCATGAAGCGCAGGAAGACGCGCAGCGCGAGGCCCGGGAGGCCGCCGTGGTGCGAGTACGACGAGATTTGGTTGAGGGTGATCATGGTGGCGCGTTTGTTGGTGGGGTGCGGGTGGTGGTGGTTGGTGAAGCCGCCGGTGGGGGAGATGGGCGTGCCGGAGGTGCTCTTGCGGCGTTGGTGTTGTTTGTGGTCGGTGTAGATGGAGTAGGCTTGGCGGCCGAGCTTGAGGGCTGTTAGCATGTTTGTTCGTCCTGCGAAACGATGGTGGTGGTGCGAAAGGAACACTTTGGAAGTGCGCTGTGCTATGTGTGCATGGAGAGCGACTCACTGTGTCTTCAAGACTGAGATTATTGGTGTTGGAGTGTATCCGGAGTTTTGTACCAGGCGATGGGTGTCTTGACCTTATAGTTGTCGCGAAAGGACAAAGATCAAGGCAGAACAAAGTGTTTGTTGGCTTGTCGAGACAAAGAGACAAACAGGCTCGGTTTAGAAATTATTGGGCGGATAAAGAAGTGTGGAGAAAACAAGGAAACAACCCAGTCGATGGGATCTGATGAGCGTCGGGGGCGTTGGATGAGCAGCGATCGCGGATCGACTGTCGTTTGCTTTGGTGAGAGAATGCGAGGTTGTGGTATGAGGCACAAAGTGGCCGAGCAAGACGGCCGGCTCTTATAGCAGTATGACCAGAGGCCAGAACTCACATTCTCGAAACTGGCGGGGGAGGAATGGCTCGCGGGAGAGAGTTGCAAAGACCCTGGCAGCGCCCACACGTCACTAGCGCCGCCGTGTCCCTGCAGCGTCAGTCCAGATCGCGAACTGCAATCCATTGGCCCTCAGCTGTCCTGTGGAACACCAACGCCTGCGTGGCTGGAGAGCCGCCCCCTCCGCCTGCGTTGTTTCATCGCCCTGCGCGGCCACTGGTTGCGAGAACCTCGTGTTTCAGCTGGGCGATTGGCTGGGAGAGAGCGCAAGATTTTGCGGGGGATGATCCACACGGCTTTTGCGGCTCAGGAACGGCAAGGATGCCGCGCGCGAAGCTCCACACCTAGCTATGTATGTACGCGCGCGACACGCAATCCAGCGTCTCGCCGTGCGACTTCAACGGTGCGCGATTAATAACCCAGCCTCGACTTAGGACGTAAATAGCAAATTCCAGAAAAATGGTTCCATTCCGCGTTGCCGGCTCCCGTGTGCCGGGTGGGTACGTACTGTTACCTATTCATAGCCGACTCCTACAAGACTGTGCTAGGTAGCTCACGGCGAGCTGTACTTGTATCCATACTGCTCCTTCGCCTTCTTACCCAGCTCCGCCAGCTCCTCCTCGCCCTTCCTGAACTCCTCATCCGACTGAATCCGCTCCCTGTACGCGCGATTGACTAACCGGCTCTCAGCCGGCACGCTGGTGCCCTTGCGCACCGCAGGCCGACCCTCGACACGCTCCCACCACTTGTACAGATTCGGGAACTGCTCCACATCGATGCCCGCAAAGTACGCGAAGTTGACCCAGCTGAAGTTGGCGATGTCTGCGACGCTGTACTTGCCGCGGCCGGGCCCGACCAGGTAGTCGCGCTCCGCGAGGTGCGAGTCGAGGATGCCGTAGAGCCGCTCCGTCTCGCCCACGTAGCGCTGCGTCGGGTAGGGGATGCGCTCCTTTGCGATCCGGTAGAAGTGGTTGGATTGGCCCTGCATGGGGCCGACTCCGCCGTGCTGCATGTGTGTGTTAGAGACATGTCTGGGAGGGGCGGGTTGAGAGGGCCAGCTTACCTGCCATGCAACCCACTGCTCTGCACGCGACAGGTCTTTCGCATCTGCGAAATTGAAGTGATGCTCCGGATCGTAGTGTCGCGTCAGATACGCCAGGATTGCAGAGCCCTCCTGCACAGGGAAGCTGTCATTGTCGTGATCCACAATGACCGGGATGCGTCCATTCGGCCCCAGCTTGGTGAACCATGGCTCCTTCTGAATGTTCTCCATGATGTTGATGCTCTGAAACGTGTATTCCAACCCATACTTTTCCTTCAGCTCCTCCAGCAGAATGCTCGCTTTGTGGCCATTGGGCGTGCCGAACGTCAGGAGCTCGATGCCCTTGTTTGCGATGAGACCTGACGGGCGCGACATTGTGTCTGGGATGATGTTTGGGCGAAGCACGGGTCGAGATGCTTGGAAGAGGCGAGGGATGGTGCGAGAGAACATGGCCGACGGTGCGAGCGTGGGTTCAGCCTGGCTTTATAGGGGCTCTGGAGCATGAAGGAGTGAGTTGTAGCTGCGACATTGATTAGCAATTGAGAGCGTCCATGACGTCGAGACGAAGCGCTTCCGCTTGCTTCGATCGACTCAATGGCCGTGTTCCGGGCCGTAAATAGCTCAGACAACACCGGCAGTACGGGTGAGGAAAAAGGTCGATTTCAAATCATGCGATCAAGTAAGCAGCAATCGCTCTTGCCATAGGTAAGCAACCGGAGAGAGAGCTCAGCTCCGTGTTGTGGTCCGTGATTCTACACGCTTATGTAATCCATCAACAACTCCTATGCTCGTTGACATCGTCAACAAATACTGTTAGTTGATAAACAAAAATACACATCTCTTGACCCAGAGCAGGGGTTTTCACAACGAATTGCACATTTTTAAAATTTGCATGAGTAAGAGCAGTAACTCTGCGGATGCTACCGTCCGCTATGGAAGATCAGAGTCTGACATATATAAATACCGAAAAGGACTATATCGTGGTTTAACAATTACAATGAATGTATAAGCAAATGTGTATGCCTTATGGTCAGACATGTTGAGCAGTCTCCGTAAAAGCAGTGAAGTCTGCATGACCAGCAACGCCAAGATACCCGTTCAGATCCAGAACCTCTCGACTCCATGAACAGCAAATTCTTCTCCAGCCTCCGCTGCCGATTCTGCCTTGACTCGTGCTTCCGAAGATTTGTTTCCTGTTTTCCCCACCACTATATTTTGTTCTTTTGTGAAATTCCGATGTACTATTTTCGCTTCTTGCTCCCCTTTTTCTTGGAGTCATCCGATGTGCCTCCGGCCGAGGCAAGCGTCCCTGTTCCGCTCCCGCTGATTATGCCTCCTACCGCTTTCCCCGCTCCAAGAGTGATACCCTTCGAGCCGAACTTCGCTTCGCCTTTGCCCTCCCTACTCATGAGGCTGCTCAAGCTTGTGCGGCCTGGACTGCGTGCAGGCGGTGGAGGGCTAGAGTCTGTGCCAGCGACTTCGTCTGAGCTCCACCAACCTTCAGGGCGGGACCCGTTGGATTTATGTGAGAAGTGTGAGTTGTGATGCGAGCCTTCCTCGGACGGGATCCTGCGTTCGAAAGAACCGCCGAGGGGAGCTGAGGAGACGCGTTGCGGCTTGAAGGAGCCGATAGAACCTCGGAGTTGAAGCGGAGAGCCAAGCGGCGAAGGCTGATGCTTGCCGGAGTCAGCGGGAGGTGATGCTTGAGTTCCGCTAGTTTGCGCAGGGGAACGGCCCGGTGGCACATTTTCGGAGATCTTGTGGGAGGAGCGAGGACTCTCGTCATCATCGGAAAGCGAAGCTGCCGGGGGCACCTGGACGGAGTTAGACGGAGTACGGAGTCTGTAGGGGCCGGTTTGCGGACTGCTACCAGGGCCGGCGTATCTGTCGAGAGCGGCGTAGACATGTGGGAAGACAAGCTCATCAACGTTGTTGGCCCACAGGAAGTCAAGGTGCTCGTAGTGAGGGATTTCCTCGGCAACCGTATGCTTCGGCAGTTCCCTCAGCATAACGTTGATGTCGACCAGGCTGTCGCTTCCACCATAAACAAGGACAATAGGCGTCTTGATGTTCCTGGTCGGGAACTTGGCGACCTTGTAATACTTTGCGTCGTTTGATATTCTCATGGGAGCCTGCATTTCGTCATCGTACATCTGGAAGGTGCCGTTCCTGATGATTTGGAACCAGTGGACGACAGTCTTAACACTAGAAAAGGAGTACAGGTGGGGATATGCGGCCAGCTTCTGGTGAGCAGTCATGTTCTTCCCTTTCCAGCCAAAGAGGAACGAGAGCGAACTGTCGATGAGGCGCACAAAGATGGGCGGGTAGAGAATGCTTTGCCACATGGTTGTACTGGTGAGCACGGCGCGCCGCCCAAATGCCAGGAAAAGGACGTCCGGGGATGATTTCACAAGCGTGTCGACAATGCCACTGTTCATGCCCTTTGGAGACATGGCTGGCGCAAGCGCAACAAAAACATCGACCTTGTCGTTGAGGGTCGGGTGAATGGAGAGGGCAGCAAAGGCCTGAGCGGTTCCCTGCGAGAAGCCGATATAAGAAAGCGAGGGTTGGCCGGTGGTGGCTAGGACGTAGTCGATGGAGTTGGGGATGTCGTGGAACGCGAATTGATCCATGGAAAAGTTCCAGAAGCGGGTATCGGTGGGCGCATCCCTGGTTGACTTCTTTGAGTACTTGTTGCCTCTGTTGTTGCCCAGCCACACGTCGTATCCGCGCTCAACGAGCATGAAGGGGAGGCATCTCTCCCTCTCGGTGAGACAACACCAGACCTCGCTGTTCATCATCAAGCCATGGTGCAGGTAGACGACCTTCTTCTTGATGCTGTTGGGTCCGCTGTTCACCCGCTGGTCTTCCTCGCCGCGCCTGTATCCCAGCCTGTGCAGACCAAGCAGGTATCCGTCTCCCGTCTGCACAATATGTTCCTCGGCATAGTATCCAAACAGCTCGGCGAGCTCGACAAAGTCGGAAGCCTGGGCGATGGAGGTGACGAGGCCCTTCTTCTTGTTGCGCGACCGACGTCCTTGTGGCGACGACAGATAGTTGAAAGATTTGCGCGAGGCGCGGTAAAAGAGGTGGATGATAGGGCCGGGGAGGGCAAGCGTGATGATCCGGATGAAGCTCTCGAGTGCGATCAGTATGAAGCTGCTCAGCAAGTAGATGTACTGCCACGGGTGCAGGCGGCCAATGAACGGAACCTCGGGCATGGCTTCGGAGAGGGCACGCGGGTCGCGGCCGATGTCGTGCAGATGGTGGGTAGCACAGGAGGTGCGTGGTGATGTGGGCGCTGCGGGAAATGATCAGGAGGAGGCACCGGCCATCGTCGCGTCCTTGCGAAGGCGTTTCCTGATAAAGCGCCGTGGTGCGAGGCGAGGGACAGCCGCGGATTGGCGCCCGGCAAGACGTTGGGAAATGCGTAGGTAGATGAACGTCATTCGCCGCGCTCCCTTGGTTGGCGCCCAGTCGCATGTGAAAGCTCCCCCGCGCTTTGACTTCCATTGAACCTGAACGACATCCGTCTACTCTCACTTCCGGACAACAGCGTCACAGCATCCACAACGCTTCCGTCCGCAATTGACGACGGCCATGACGCACACATTGCTGTCGGTCGCAGCGCAGATGAGGCTCTGTACATACGCTTAAGCCGGAGTTGGCCAGCCGCACGGTTCTGGCCCCCAACTCTCCCGCGATCGAAATTCTAGATCAGTCACAGTCACGCAAGGAGACAGCGCGCGCACAAAACTGCCGTCCATCGCACAGCTAGCGCACGCGAGTATTGAGAAACTGCAGTCGGAGCTGCTTTGGGAAAAGATGTAGGTTGCGCTCGAGTGGGGAAAGGCGGACACGGGGGGACGACGAGAGTGGGGTTGGCAGGCCACGTCAATCACTTTCAGCCGCATGCCCTCTCACTTTGTAAGCTCTGCTCTCATATCTTCCGATTGCTGCCTGTTCTCCGTCTCGGCCCCATCTCCTAGGCGCTGCTGCCTTCTCTGTGTGCTTCAAGAGCCTCATTGACCGGGCTGCCGGTCAGCGTCTGGACGACCTAGCTTCGTTTCCGGAGCCTCAGCCTCGCACTATGCCAAATCCCTCTCGTCATGCTCGCACCGTCCAATTGGCCAGCCTTGCCCCGACTGAACCACCTGTGCCTTGGCCAGGGAATTGGGGCCAAAACTCGCACACCCACTTCCCAATTCCTATCAACCGTGGAGAGATCTGGCATGAAGAAAGCTTGAGGCGGCGTGCAAGGCTACTCGGGTCCGCTTCATTCATAAGGGCGCGAATTCACCGCTCAATTCCTTCGCCCGGTAGATGACGACCTACTATGTTGACAACTAGGATCCAATCAAGAACCCCCGTCAGCGGTCCCGGCCACTCTAGCGCGTTTCTGCCTGGGGAAGCACCTCCCGATTACTGTCCTCGCTTCTATCCCCACTAGAGCTCACGTCTCGTCGAACATGCAATTGGACTCCCGGTCTGATGGCCCTTGGCATTCATCGTTTGTATGCTACCGTCACATGCAGGCAACAAGCATGGCGCAGCGTACGCAAGACCACTTTTCACTGCATTCGCAGTCCCGGACCAATTTCCTATGGACAAGCAGACATGCGTCAGGCCATGAGTTCCTTCACCGGACCGTGCTTGGAGGAGAAGAGGCTGTGTACCGGCGGAGGCGTCCATGGGTAGTGATGGACTGTGGCCTTGGCGTTGCTGAGGCTCTTCGCTGAGGCCGCCCTGTATGGACCGTTTGCCGCCATGCTTGGCGAGGCATTCTTGTTTCGTGGGAGGCTCACGCGCAACACACCGCCGGTGAGAGCCTGCCCCGGCCTGCCCCGACCTGCCCCGACCTGCATCTCCTTCTGTCTCCTGTATTTTCTTCCTTGTCTGTCTTCCCTTGCAATAGTCCGGACTGGAATGTTCTTCGAGTCAAGTTGGTCAACCAGATACCCACTCTACGATGTGTCATTTTCGGCGAATCCGCAGATCCAAACTCCAGTCATATTCAATTCTACGCCATCATACACTTGTTCAGCCTCTTACCCTGGTGCGCATCTCAACTGGTCAATGCTCTGTGGATCGACACTGGAGCAGGCTGCAAGCACTGACTGGCAGCTGTCGGGTAATCCGGCAGTTTCATGTTAGCCTTCTAGCTCATGTCAAAATGTTCTTTGCCATCTTTGATCGTTGATAACATCAAAAGGGGGAAAAGCGTTAATCCAGAAATAGTCCTTGATCATTCTGTGCGGAGGAGATCCGCCATCAATCGTCTCAATCTCCGCATATGCCTTCCGTTTGATCTACAGCACGTTATTGATTGATCTCCGAACCATACCAGCAGCCGTTTACAAGAACGCCCACTCCGCCACACCCCCCGGGCGGCCTCATGCACGTAAGCCCCTCTGGCCCGGCGCGGTTTTACCTCTTCACAGTCTCACTCTGTAACAGCAGTGCCACTTGCCTTACTCTCCACAAAATCCATCCAACCACGGGAGGCCCACATGGGTCTGCCGTCGGCACAAACTAAACGCCTCGGCCTCCCATCTCCCTGCTGTGGCTCACAGCTACCGCCCTCCCTGTACACCTATTGCCCAAAGCGTTCCTGAGGCCTTTCAAGTCGCCTTCTTGGTGCCCGAAGCGGCTGCTGCCTCGTCGGAGGCCGGTCAGGGTCTACATACCGCTCCCTTTGACACAGCCTTTCTAGAAGGCTGCCACTTTTGTCACGATCGCTGCAATGGGGTTGGCTCGGACGTCGCCGATGACAGGCATCGAAGGGCAACCTCAGTCCTCAGAGGCCGTTATGGACTATATTCGAGTCATCTGAGGCGGTATAGGGCGAGGGCGATTTCACACATTCGCCCCGTCTGACCGCAGCAGGGCGGACTTGCGAAAACCATCTTTACGAACCTAAGGTTTGTATTTAGCTCTCATGGTTCCGTTGCTGTCCCTCTCCATTCATCGAACATACTACACCTTCTCAACCCTCAACATAAGCACTCAGTTTCCCACTCTGCATCCTCTTTCAGATCAAAACAAACCAACCAACCGTCCCCTTCCACATCAACTCAGCATGTGCTTCACCAAGAATACCGGGGCCACCACGCCTTTGCTCTCCTCCCTTCCAGGTACTACACAATTTCCTCAACCTGACGCTTTCTATTGCTGCCGGTGCGGGCATGGACCGTGGTTGTGTGCGCTCTACGCGGCCTGCATCGAGTGTGGACACCACTTCGATCCATCGCATTGCACTCCGGCTTATACTGGCGGCGAACGTTATTCTTCATCGACGAGCACCGGGCCCCGGCTAACAATCTCTTCCTTACACAAAGCTTCCATCAACAGCTCGCCGTCAATCTACAACAATGCCAACGGCTTGAGCCCGAATGCCTCCACCGAGGACCTTACTGCACCGAACGCTCGTATTCCTCCTCCTGTCGGTCACTCCGCTTGTGGCCTCGATGTCTTCCACCACCGGCCTGGCGAGGTTGTCGGCGGTTCCAGCCCAATGACAGCACCAGCCACTGACGGCGAGAAAAACTGGTATTGCTGCAACTGTGGACAAGGTCCTTACATGCCCTCCCTCTACGGCTCATGCATCAACTGCAACCACCAACGATGCTACTATTGCAAGGACGACTAGGCGGATGAGAACCGATCTATGCGAATGCATGTCAGTTCTTCCGGTATGTCAATTTTGAGTCCTCGAACCACTTCCCTAAACTAACTCTCCTTCAGCACCTTCTAAGCAGGACAGACTCGGTGGTTCGTCCAGTCTTCCCCGGAACTCTCCAACCATTCCCATCCTTGGCTATCGTTTCACTTAGGCATAGCGCTGGGCGTTCTCAATCTCCTTTTCCGTCTTTGTCTCTCTCGCCACGTCATCTTGTAGATATAACCTGAATCACCAACCCTTTCCTTCGCGTAGATTTCCCGTCATCGCTCCGCGGCATCTTCTCATATCAGCATAGGAGGATAACTCGGAGGCTGTCTTACCGGTTCTTTCTTTCCTACTTTTCCTGGCATGATGGGAGACGCAGATCGCCTCCCTCTCAATAAAACAACTCCCACAACTTTTTTCTCGGAAATTTTTGATATCTTCTATTCCCATCATGTTGTGCGCGCCAACCTGGGCACAAATCCAGGCTGTGCGCCCCGCGGGACTTGGGAGGCATACGTTTGTGTGACAACCAGGCACACTCGCGGTCAAAATAAAGTGAGGCTACAGGTGACGAACAAGGTAAAAGTTTCCCTCGCCCTTCCAAGCGAGTGGCTGTGTAATCGGGCCACACCAGATCGGCCAAGGCACAAGAAACAAGACACATAGTCCAACTGCTAAGCCCCGACAGCCCTATCGTGTTAGGCAGTCTTCTGGAAGGAAATTTACTCGGCTGCGGCGAGGTTGGGGAAGGATGCCTGTGTGCCAGCCTCGTTGCCTTATCTTCCACCTTTCTGCCCCAAACAAAGCCTGGTCGCTTATGGGAATCTCGTATTCAGCCTTTGAATCCTATCTACTAACACTGTGTGCAAGAAAAGAAGCAAGAAAAATGGGGAGATGATGGAATACGGAGCTGGATGAAGCGGGCGGCTTTTCAAGTGCGCCCTTTTTACCAAAACACTTGCAAGGCAGACATTTGCCCGGTTTGGTCTCACAACCAATAGTTTGCCACCCAAGATGCCTTCTAATTCACATGACCGACATATTATGCGGGCGACCTGCCAGGGTCACGAATAAATTTACAGATAGGCTGAAGCGTTATTTCCCGCCATGCGCTTCGTGATTGTTTGACCACCAGCCGCGCGCCGCCCTTCCCTAAGTTAGCCCAGTGGCAACTTCGCCCTTTTTGCCATCTGTCCTCACTCAACCAGGCACTCTCCGGCATTGGCAAGGCGCAGGACGGATGAATCTAATGGTCCAAGACGAGTTACAGAACGCAGACCCGCGGCCCCTCGTACCTGAGCAACAAGGCGCTGCTCGGGCACCAGAGCATCTGCCACAGTCCAGCTGACATGTTACGAGAGTTATTGTTCTTTTTCATCCCTTATGCTCCGTCCCTAAGCCTGGGCTTGTATTGGGCTATTGTCTCAATTGTTCCGCGTATCCTGGAATAGTATACTGCACCGATTCTACCAACAGCTAGCATTAGTAGGCTGACAGATTATACCCATCCTTCCTCGTGGCTCCCGTATAGAACGAAAATGGTTTGATTCCTTGATTTTTTAGTTGGTTGGTTGGTTGAGGGGCGAAAATCGAAAGGTGTTGTTGCCCTTCTTCCTATCCAAACGCCGGTCCCATGCTCGCTGAATATGCAGCCCCCCTCGTACAACACGCCATCATATCCCAGCCCCACCATGCAACTCATAGCAAGACACGCCCACACCAACGGCTGTATTCTCGTCCCGTTTCGCCCATCCCTCCGCCCTACGCCACTCAGTCCCTCAGTCCCTCGCCCACACGCGCCACCGCCCAGCCAATCCCCCTACCACCCTCACTTCCCCTCACCCCCATCCCCGCTATCCTCGCGCCCATCCGTCCCCTTGATGACATCGGACAGCGGCTTCCCGGCGTAGAGCTGCTGCCTCTTGGGATCCTCTCCGGCGGCAGCGTCGAGCTCGCTGCTGATGCCGACGGGCTTGTTGCCGCGGAAGCGCTTGCGCATGTCGACCATGCCGCGCTTGCACTCGCCGTAGCCCTTTTTGAGCTGCTGGCAGCGCGTGGGCAGCGTGTCCGAGAGCGGCGGGCGGAGGCAGTCGGACGGGCTGTTGCGCTGCACCATGATGCAGTCGCTGTTCTGGAGGCATTCGGCCAGCGCGGCGCCTATGGGGATGGGATGGGGTTAGAGCGGGCGGACGGGCGGGCGGGCGGTAGGTAGGTTGCGCGGAGGGCGGAGGGTGTGGAGGGCGAAGCGGAAGGCGGAGGGCGGAGGGCGGAGGGAATTGGGAGGGTGGAGGCGACTCACGGATGTCTTTACATGACGATGGCATGGTGGCGGCTGGTGCGCAGGCAGAGGGCGCGGTGCAATGGCGTGTCGCAGCAGTTGTCAGTAGAGGTCCAGCGAGGGCCGCCGATCAGTTCTCGCGAGCGGCGCCAAGGCGGAGGCGGCGGCGGCGGAGTGCGGGAGCGCCCAAGGTTCCATGCGTGATGGTGGGCCTCCCCAGTACGCCAGCAAAACTGCCGTCACCTCCACTTTACTTCCACAATCGCCGCCTGCACGCTGCAAGGCTGAGCCCGGCCTGACAGAAGGCTGAGACGCGCGCCAACTTCACGCTCGTCGTCACCACTCCTGTCCCCGCTGGAGCTGGCCGCCATCCTCGTCTCTCACGACATTGCACTTCTGTCGGACCGTCGCGCCGCGGGACGGGGCCCTTCGTTACCACTATTGTTACTACGCTAGTCCGACCCTGCGCTCGCCGCGGCGTTATATAATGCTCTACCTCTAGGGAGCTAATCTGGCCACGACTCCAACCACCTCGAAACGCCTCACCACTCACTCGCCCGCCTCCTGCCCGACGGCATCCACCAGCACAACCACGAGTCGAACCTTGCCGAACGAATAGGCCACAGCTATTACCTGGCCAGCATGACGTCCACAACAGAAATGCCCGCTTCCCATTCTGCGCAAGAGCCCTCGACGACGACGAAGACGACGCGCGGACCCAGCCCGCAGACGATAGCGCGGTGGTCGTCGGTGACGGTGCCGCTGATGGTCGTGGCCGTCATCAGCTGGGCAACGTACGTGGTCATCGCCAAGCTCGCTCTCGCCGACCTCACCCACCGCGAGCACGGCGCCAGTATCGCCGTCATCGTGCTGCTCTCCCTGCTACTCTTCCTCACCGTCGTCGCGTACATTCGGATTATCCTGGCCATTTACATCGAGCCGGGCTTGGTACCGTTGGGGAACGAGAGCGCTGACGCAAAGGGGCGGAGGAGCAAGACTCGGCGGAAGGGCAGTAAGGGTGAGAAGAAGAAGTTGGGGGCCAACCAGCATGTGGGTAGTACGGGCGTGTTTGAGGATGAGGAGGGGACCACTTGGGCAGAGAGGCAGCACGGAGAGAAGATGAAGAGACTCGAGACGTACGTGCCGCGGGAGGTCTTTGTCTGCGATTTCGAGGGCTTGCCACTGTGGTGCGATAAGTGCAGTAATTGGAAGCCGGATCGCACCCACCATTGTACCGATTTGGGGCGGTGCGTGCGTCGAATGGACCACTTTTGTCCCTGGTAAGTGAACGCTTTCTTTCTCTTTCAAGCAGACCGGGAAGTGTGCGTTGATCTCGCGTTACACACGTGAGGTTACACAACCTATGGACCTGTAGCAGTATATGCTGTTATTTCAGAGTGCTAACCTCCAGCAGGGTTGGCGGCATTGTCTCGGAAACGACGATGAAGTTCTTCCTCCAATTCACCTTTTACGCCTCACTTCTTGGCCTCTTCATACTCATCGCCGACGCCGTCATTGTGGCCCGAGACCGGCATCTGGGCCACCATGTCGACTCCCACATGGCAGTACTTCTCGGCTTCTGCTCTCTCTTCACCCTGTTTGCCATGGGCATCTTTGGCAACACGTTCGCCATGACACTTCGCAATTACACCACGGTTGAAGCTTTGAACCGTGGCAACGCAACGTACCACCTCTCCGTACTCATCACCCCCGCTTGGTGTCAAAGAAATCCCAACGAGCAGTACCCGTTCCGGACAATTACCTATCCTGGCGCCCCCGGCGCAACCTACGCAATTCTCCTGACTCGACCAGGGGACAACCCGTGGGATATGGGACCTTCCAAGAACCTGAAGAGCGTTATGGGAGACAGCATTATCGACTGGTTCCTGCCCCTCAAGTTCAGCCCATGCACGAAGCACGACAGACAGGACGCGGAGTTCGAGATGGGCCCGGTGGTCGAGTGGACCAAGAAAGATGCAACAGGCTATTAATATTGTAATAGCACTAGAGTCCTTATAATTAGCTGCGTTTGACAGGGTGGTTTGGTCTTTTTTTGCGCTTGCATTCTCTGGTGTTCGCTTTTTTGGGGAGGGTCAGTTCCCCAGATTATGCTTCACGGCTTTGGATACCCCCCCTACTTTGGACTTCGCAAGGAGATTGGCACTTCATTCGTACACTTATTGTTAATCCTTAATTCTTGCTTTCTGTTCGTTTCGTTGTTTTCCTTCAACATTGCAAACATTCTCTTCTGTTTTCTACGTTGATATTTCTCTTGCTTGGCGAATATTTTGTACTCTTTCCTTTTCCGGGAAGGCACTCGGATAACTTCGTACATGTCAGCTTTGTGTTCAAGGTATTTCTTTTATCCCCGATAGAACGAAAGGTTCGGCAGTCGGTTTGTGGCGTTGTGTGGCATGTGATGGAGCGATGACGGTGTGCTTTCGGGTCTAGTTTTGGCGCCGAGCAAACACGCATCATGACTCTGACTCCACCACCCACCTGATATTTTGTTTCTATTAATGTAGTCTGGCTTATAATTAAGTATCCTTGGCCTCCTTGTTTGGAGCCATCTCGCCCGTTTACTTCCCAGCTCTTCTTGAAGCGACCGTTTCAGCGTCTCTCAGATGGGTTCAATCGCCATGACTTCTTCCGCCTTACCAGACATCGAAGCCATCATTGCTCTCTTCCCTTCGAACAGCCAAGCACCCGAATACAGCATCGCCCCTGTCTACGCCGGCGTCGCGCTGCTCGCATTCGGCGAGGAGAAGCGCATACCAGAACTATGGCAGCAGATGGCACGCCTGCACGCCTCCAACGAAGCCACGCAAGTGACAGCCGCAACAAGGCTCCGAGAGGGTCTAGTCAAAGCCAGCCCCCTCGTCGGCTTCCCCCGCGTAAGTCGTTCGAACAATCGTCGCCCCCCGTCCCTCTCTTGTCCCAAACCCACCTGCTGACTTTCTCTCCTTCCCCTAGGCCATCAACGCCCTCACCTCCCTCCAATCCTCAATCACGCAAACCTGCCCCCCAACCGTCCACTCCCACCTCTACCCCCCTCCTCCTTCCAGCCACCCGCACAACACCGTCTCCGCCTGCTCTTCCTCAAACCCGAGCCTCCGCGGTGACGCCCTCTTCACGTCCACCTACGGCCCGCACGCCGCCCGCGTTCGCCACAACCTCGACGCCATCTCGGACGGCGTGCTGGGCGCCTTCGCGACCCAGTGCATCTACGGCGCGCTGCTGGCGGATGAGCGCGTGCTGAGCGCGAAAGAGAGCGCGGGGTTGGTTTTTGTGGCGTGTTTGGCGGGAGGGGCAGGGCCGCAGGCGAAGGGGTAAGTTGAGTCTTTTCTTCTTATTTTTCTGTCGTTGGGGCTTTTTTTTTTCGTTTACATTTGGGGTTTGGAGTTGATGGGCGGTGTGGGGGAGTCTTTGTTGTTGAGGTTTCTGGGCTCTCTGATTGTCACACTGCCTGTTATACCCACCCGCTCATGGTCTGGTCGCTGTTGCTGACTTGGAGGTTTTTTTTTTTGTTTTAGACATATGTATGGCGCGAGGAATTTGGGGAATTCAGGCGAGGAGATTAGGGCGGCGGTGGAGTTGGTGAGGGTGTTGGCGGGAGCGGTGGCGGTAGGGTGGGGCATGGAGGGGATGGAGTTTGTGGAGGTGGTGAAGGATTGGTAGAGTTGGGTTGTCGTGTGGATGGATACCTACACCTACACAAAGTTGGCATTGTTGACGAGTTACCTGGTTCACAGTTGGTGTTTTATCATCACCTCGGAGAAAAGATAAGCTGGGGTGTAAGACTGAGGGAGATATCGGCCTAGTTCTTATGAGTTCCAGCCAAGCCGAAGAATCCGTCAGCCTTGTCAAAATATGTCGAAACGAAGATAAGAAAGTTTGGTAGATTACGTCTCCCCTACAACGGATCTAGGGTTTATATGCAGGCACAGGCGATCTGGTGGATTGGAACTAGGCCGCGATCGGCAGGTAGAATACCGTCGGACCCGCCCGGAAGTAGCACGTGGGGTAACCTATCGCTCAGGACCTATGCTTACGTTCCACCACTCTGCATATATATGTACGGCAAATAAATGCAGCCTTCCACTGCGCCCGTCTTGCCCCTCTCTTTTCCCCCTCCTGCTCTCTTATTACAAGCAGGCAGAGCTGTCAATTGAGCCCGGCCCAGCCCGCTCTTTCGTCGCATCTTTCGCTACGATGCGCTTCTCCACAACTCTCGTCGCTGCGGCGGCTTCCTTCGCTAGCACGTCTCTGGCTTGCGCCGAGGATGGACACAGCTGCTACGGCCCGCAGAACGACGTCGTCCTCACGCGTAAAGTCAAGCGCATGCAGCCCGAGTCCAGCAATGCCACCTCAGGGCCGCGCGCCCCGCTCGAATGGGGTCAGCTCAACTTTCTCCACACCACCGATACCCACGGCTGGCTGGAAGGCCATCTGAAGGAGCAAAACTACGGCGCCGACTGGGGCGACTACGTCTCGTTCTCTACCGCCATGAAGCAGACAGCGCGCGACTTGGGCGTCGATCTGCTGCTCATCGACACTGGTGTAAGCTTAGTCACTTGCCATATTTTTGGAGCGAAGCTTGCTAATAAAAACTCTTGTAACAGGACCTGCATGATGGTGCTGGTCTCTCGGATGCCACGGACCCCAACGGCCTGATTTCGAATCCCATCTGGGAGAACATTGACTACGATTTGCTGGCCATTGGTAATCACGAGCTCTACGTCACTGAGATTGCCTACGAGCATTTCAACCAGTTCGCCAAGGTCTATGGTGACCGCTACATCACGTCCAACGTCCAGATCATCAATCCGGCGACCGGCCAGTATGAGTACATTGGTAGCCAATACCGCTATTTCACCACTGAACAAGGTCAGTGACACTTGAATAGGGTATCATGAAGAGTTACTAACCAACCGTTCCAAGGCCTCCGTATCATGGCATTTGGCGTCCTGTTCGATTTCACTGGCAACTCCAATGTTTCCAAGGTTATCAAGGCTGCTGAGCTTGTCCAAGAATCTTGGTTCGTTGATGCCGTGAATCATGAAGAGGTGGACATGTTCATTATCCTTGGCCACAACGCTGCGCGCCCTACCGACAGCACCAGCACCATGGGCACCGTATACAGTGCCGTCCGCAACGCTAGGCCTGATATTCCCATTCAGATTTTTGGTGGCCACACCCACATCCGCGATTTTGCTGTGTATGACAACAAGGCAACCGGTCTCGAGTCCGGCCGGTACTGCGAGACGCTTGGTTGGCTTTCCATCACTGGCATCGAAGCCCAGGGAGATGCCGAGTACAAAGCTACGCAGCCTGAGGGACTGCCAGCACCTACACAGCCGGCCATTGCAGTTGGTTCTGCTGCTGCGAACAGCACGCTGCCAAGGTCCAACACGACATCATCACTGCTCTACTCCCGCCGTTATCTGGATTGGAACCGCTGGACTTTTGCCTACCATGCCGAGGGCAGCCAGAACAAGCCCTTCGACAGCCAACAAGGCAAAGCCGTGACTGCCACCATCACCGGAGCCCGCAACCAGCTCAACATAACCTCTGTCTTGGGCTGCGCTCCCCAGACGTGGTGCATCGACTGCAAGCCCTTCGGAGACGCCGGCAACATCTACACCCTGCTGCAAGAAGTCATCGCCACGGTCATCTCCAACGAGACGCGCGCCGATGTGCCGCGCCTCATCTTCATCAACACGGGCACCGTCCGCTTCGACCTCGTCCAAGGACCTTTTACCTACGACGACTCCTTCATCGTCTCCCCCTTCACCAACACCATCCGCTACATCCCCGACGTGCCGTACGAGTACGCCTCGCAAGTCCTCGACACCATGAACGCCGGGCCCCACCAGAAGAAGCGCTCGCTCGACCAAGACCAACTCACACCGCGCAGCCTGCACTTCCAGCCCCTCACGCCCTCGCTGCCCGACGCCGACAGCTGCATCGACCCGCCCATCTCCCGCAGCCCGCTGCACGCCCGCGCCTTCCAAGGCGGCCGCCTGCTGCGCCGCCAGGAAGTCACCACCACGACGCCGGGCCACGTTACGACGGACGATTTTGGCGACGACGGCGACGACACGCCGCATTCGGCCATCCCGGCGTACGATCTGCCCAATGATGTCCAGGCCAACGCCTCTTTCCCGGCGGACGGCAGCGAGCCCGAGACGGTGGATGTGGTGTATTTGAATTTCATCGAGGATTACGTCGTCGATGCGTTGAATCAGGCGGGCGGGGACTTCTCGACGGCGGATACGGCGGCGTATATGCCCGAGAATTTTACGAGTAATATGCTCTTGCCGGAGTATGCGAAGGCTGCGTGGCAGGAGGATGTGGATGATTGTCCGGTTGGGCAGGGGGTGGGGTTTGAGAAGAAGTAAGAGAGCATGGCGAGGTGCTTGAACGAGTGTTGTGGAGTGATTGGATGTAGGGTTTGGCGTGGCGTATTGGAAGTGAAACGGTAAATGTAGTGTAATATAATTATATGAGATGATATCTGCAATCATTAGGAGTCTGAATCATCGTTCATTATTCGCGGAATTTGTTCCGCGGACAGCTCCAGCTCTCCAGCGGGGCAGCAACGCCATCCCCGCAATGCGACACAGCTTACCATTACACCATCACCCAGGCGTCTGATGTGATCTGCGGCCTTCAGCTGCTATATACTTCAATTGATGCCCCTTCCCACCTACTTCTCCAAGGTTCTTCGACCAAACCTCATTCCCGGAGCTCTGACGTCACGCATCACCACTCGCAGCTTCACCATGAGCGACAGCACAATCCACAAGCCAGGTACCGACGATGGGTGGCACGGAGTCATTGCTCCGGACAGCCAATTCCAACCGGAGAAGGGAAGATACCATCTCTACATCGGTACGGACATAAGCTTGCCATCCGGAGTTTCCGCTAACGCGCAGCCCTCGTAGGCCTCTTCTGTCCCTTCGCACACCGTGCAAACCTCGTCCGCCACCTGAAAGGCCTGACCGACATCATCGACATCTCCATCGTGAAACCGTACCCGAAAGGCGACGATAAGGGCTGGCCAGGATGGAGGTTCCCGAAAACGAACGACGAGTATCCGGGCGCAACCGTGGACAAGTTATTCGGCAGCGAATATATACACGAAGTGTACTTCCGCGCAGATAAGGAGTACAAGGGAAGATACAGCGTGCCACTGCTGTGGGACACCAAGACCCAGACAGCCGTGAACAACGTACGCCGTCCAAGATTCCCCAGTTGCAGAGTCAAAAGCTGATGCGCCGTGCCTGCCAAACAGGAGAGCGCCGAGCTCCTCCGCTGGCTCCCCACAGCCTGCAACGATCTCATCCCGCCCGCCCGCGCCGCGCTCGACCTCTACCCCACCCACCTACGCTCCCAGATCGACTCCATCACCGAGTGGCTGCAGCGCGACCTGAACACGGGCGTCTACAAGGCCGGCTTCGCGCCGAGCCAGGAAGTCTACGACACTAACGTCATCCCCGTCTTCGCGGCGCTGAACAAGCTCGAGGAGCTCGTGCACGCCAACGGCGGCCCGTACGTGCTGGGCGAGGCGTTGACGGAGCTGGACCTGCGCGCGTACGCGACGGTCGTGCGCTTCGACACGGTGTATGTGCAGCACTTCAAGTGCAACCTGGGTACCGTGCGGCACGACTATCCGGTGCTGAACAATTGGCTGAAGAACCTGTACTGGAATGTTGACGGGTTCAAGGCGTCGACGGATTTCAGGCATATCAAGGAGAATGTGAGTGTTCTGCTTCCATGTTTTGTTTTATTCTTTAATATTCGGAATTTGTCCGCCGCGGTTGACTGACCATGAATCTCTGTTTAGTATACCAAGAGCCACGCCGATATCAACCCCAAGGCAATTACCCCGTTGGGTCCGTATCCGGACGTCGAGGAGGGTGTGCAGGACTTTGGCAAGCTGAAGCCGGGAAGCATTCGGCATCCGGCGGTGCTGGAATACCAAAAGAAGCTATAAAGAGACTCCAGTGAAACTGGTTAGAGGAAAATTGGTTTATGGAGGCACTTCACAGCATGTATAAAGACCGGGCTTGCGGCTGACTAATATCATGCTCACTATCTCTACTTACGCGAACTCACAGACGCCAGCGAACACGGAAATGGCAAGTTTCGACGGAGGAGGGGAAAAGCCGCGCCACATCGCCAAGAATGCCAACCCAAATATCTCGCCCCACAAAGTGATAATGTCCGGGTATCAGGCCAATCAGGAGACTTGGATATGCATTATGGCTAGACGAACCTCCGAAAAGCTCCACTTCGCACTCTCTGCAGCCAGCATGGTGTCTAGTATAGCGATCTAAAAGGTATCAATGTGCCACTACTCTGCTGTTTTTGGTCAACATCAACACCTTCGTGTTTTCCTTGTCCGGTTAATATCGATTGATCACCATGTCAAAATCGTTTGGCTACCAAGTGAAAGGTGATTTGGGCACTGTTTTGTTTTTCCATGGGGACTGACAGTCTGGCAGTGATGTTCCTCGGGGACGTTGCAAAGTCCAAAGAAGAAAGACGGCTGGTCCGAAAACTTGGTAGGTCTCCATCTTCTCCGGCTCTATCTGACGTGTGCTTTCTGACGACAAGAGTGGCTAGACTTCTTTGTTCTTGTAAGGCTTTGGAGTTCATTATGTTGCCATGGGACGTTCACTGATGCACTTTTGAAGACATATTGCTGCTTAAGCTACTTCTTCAATTACCTTGGTAAGCTGGACGGGGTTGCTTGTTGGGATTGGCAACAAGCTTACATTGCGCCAACAGATCGCGCCGCCTTCGCAAATGCATACGTTCGTCCCCAACCTCCGACTTATTAGCGCGCTTTACTCATAATGATCAGGTTGCCGGTCTGAAAGAAGATATTGGCCTGCATGGAGCACAATACAATGTTATACTTTCCCTGATGACTGCTGGGTAAGTTTTGAGCAGCTACCTGTAGCGGGGCACAATATCAATTGACACCGGAATTAGATATGTAATCAGCCAGATTCCGCACGGCATCATCATCCAAAAGGTTCCCCCACGCATCTGGCTGCCCTCAATGGTTGCCGTGTGGGCCGGTCTCACCATGTGCACTGCCGCCTGTCAGACGTACACTCAGCTATGCGTCGTTCGGTTCTTTCAGGGTCTCGCAGAGGGATCCACGTATTGCGGCACGATGTACATTGTGGGGTCGTGGTAGTAAGTATTTATTTCCACTCCAGCGTACTCTGACAACGGTGGATATCTTCAAGACTTCAATATACTCAGGTTGCTAATGAACATACGTGCTACCACAGCAAACCGCAGGAGATCGCTAAGAGAACCGCCATCTTTACTGCCTCCGGCCAGGCGGGGAGCATGTTTGCTGGAGCTATGATGACGGCGATCCACAAAAGCATGGACGGCTATGCTGGACTGCCTGGATGGAAATGGGTCTTCCTCATCGGTGAGTTCATATCAAGGACCCTACAGACTTCCCGAGGATATCTTCCCACAACCTTCTTCATTCTGTCCACAAGCCTCCGATTTGCAAGATACGCCCAGAATGCTAAAGAGCGATAGACGGAATAATTACTCTACCCATCGCTATGGCAGGCTTCGTTTTCTTCCCCGATATCCCTGAAAACACCGAGGCCCGCTTTATGAAAGACGACATCAAGTTGGCCATCGAGAGGCTGCCACCAAAGAAAAAGGATGCCCACAACATCGACCCGATGTCCCTATTAAAGCGAGTCCTCGGAACTCCTCACTTGTGAACCCTCTCGTCCCACCTGCAAACCCGCTGTTCACTAATACCACCTCGCAGCTACATCCTCGGCGCCTTCTCCATCATCACCGGAGCCCTCGAAGCCTACTGCGTCCAAGTCCGCAACTCCCCAACCCCCTCACAGTTTCGCCACTCTTGCTAACCAAAAACCCCACCCCCACAGGGCCTCTTCCTCCTCTGGCTCAAGTACCACCAAGCCGACTACACCAGCACCCAAATCACCACCTACCCCCTCGGCATCCAAGCCACGGGCATCGTCTCCAACATGGCCGCCGCCCTCTACATCGACGCCACCAACCGCCGCATCCCAATCGGCCTGCTCGCCGCCGGCCTCCAGCTCGTCGCCGCCACCCTCCTCCTCGTCCGCGCCATCCCCCCGGCCGCCACCTTCTTCGCCTTCTACCTCGCCGGCACGAGCTACATGGTCAATCCGCTGCTGTTCGGCTGGGCCAACGTCATCCTCAAGCGCGGCGGGGACGAGGCGCTGCGCGGGGTGGTGCTGTTTTGGATGAACGCGGTGCAGAGCGCGCTGTATACTTTTTGGGGGATTGCGTTGTATCCGGCGGATGCGGCGCCGTATTGGAGGAGGGGTGGGGTGGCGATGTGCGTGGTGGTGGTGGGGTTGGGGGGGATGTTGGGGGTGGTGGAGTGGGTATGTGGGAATTTTTTTTTCTTTCGCTTCCTTTTTTTTCCCCCTCCGCCTTTCTTCTACTGGAGAGGGAAGTGGTACTTGCTTTCTCGTCTTTTGCGTTGTCTGGGCTGAGTGTTGCGCTAATGCTGTTTTGTGACCGATCAGCTTGACAGGAAATCCATCGCGGAGCAGGTGGTGGTGGGCAGTGCGGAAGACGAGGAGGATGTGCCTGTGGCTAGGGTCGGGGCTGGCGGTGGCGAGAAGTGTTGAGAGGATTGCGTGGGTACAGGTGGTTTCGCGACAGTTGGCGGGAGTGACAATACGCGCGACTTGAAGAGGAGTGGCCAAGCTACTTTTACATGTTGGGTGAGTGGGGTCCCGTTTTCCCTTACTCTTTCACAGTGGTCTCGTTGAGAGATCCTCCTATCGCTGATAGCATGCGTGTGCCAACTTGGGTAGTGGAGTGAGCTATGGCGGTTACTGTGACAGCGCTGATGAAGTGCTTAGATTTGATGGGCTTGGATGCCGTGTGAGACAGCTCCGGGATCGTCCAGTTCTGATACTGGACTCCTTAAAGCCTCTTGGGCACCTTTAGAGGTAAAAATGATTGCCTATATTGGGAGGTGGTAGCTCCAGAGAACACATTAATCAGAGCAGTAGAGAGAAGCACTAAGTGGCTGAGGTGGAGTGGTTAGAGGCGGAACTCGGGCGCTGTTTGTGACCCCAGCTTGGGATTAGATGGAACGCAACAAGCCATTAAATATAAGAGATAGTGGAGAATTTGAAAAAGGTAGCTGTGCAGCGAGCAAAAAGCCTTTGTAGAGTTTCATGGTGTCAAGACTTGGATTAAAGGGGGATTACAGGTGAGCAGATGCCGCTTTTCTGGCGAAGAGAAGGCTGTCGGATGTGATGGGTTAAGCAGTCTGACGCAGTGTTAATGAGATCGGCAATCGGCACCAGTCTCTCGACCCCGCAGCTTTCAATCCTAACCTGATTGCCACGTCCGGCCAACCTTCCTTCATCACTGCTGTTACTCTACACCTTGGACACGCCACGAAATGTCATCGGGGCATGCGTAGTCATCTTACGTATACACGCGTCGGGGATACTCCATAGTCCTGGCCGGCTTTCACCGAGCCACGCGCCACTCAGCTGCGCCATGAAGCCGATCGATCGTATTCACAGCATGTAAGTGTATCAGCTTCAGGGGACACAGCTGGCTTTTGCGCGATTTTCCCCGGAAGAGCAAACAAGCCTTCTGACGCAACTAGCGCTGAGGGGTTTTGAGACGTGGGACCACCAACGGGCGCTCATGCTCTTCGATTGGCTGCTTTGCACCGGTCAGATGCACGTCAGACGAATCAGCGCTGCAGTCTTGCTCCTTGGATCTGCAATGCCAAGTTCTGCAAGCTTTCAGCTGAAAGCTTGTCATTGCTTGTCCAAGGCTTAGGTTTTGCTTCATTGGCCGCCCGCAGTTTCCCCAATGCCCCTCTCATTCCCGGGGCCCCGGCCTATTTCTGTCAGAGTTGCTCTGGGCAGGCTCTCAGCTCGTATCTCTGTGAATCCTACGGTCTGGAAACTATCGCTGTCCTCTCTGCCGTTCCTCATCGTCAGCGGAACATCGGAATGCAGTAAGCAGGTTGAGTCGATTACCCTTGTTCTTGCTCAGTAAGATACGGACAATCTTGACCAATTGTTTCCCAATGACAGCCACCACCATCCACGAAGCATGCAGTCCCCACTAGCTGCATCAGTGACCGGCGAGCCTTCGTGGCTAGTTGCATTGAATCCAGACCCCTTCAATCTATGATTAGCCAAAAAAAAAAAAAAAAAAAACCTGGCACTACGCACCACTGCACCTCCACGTAGTGCCTTCACACACACACCGGCGTGCAACCATCCAATCCTGGCGGACCCCCGTCTGATCGGCCGCAATGCAAGTTTTCAGCCTGGCCAGCCCTGAACCCACTGCCCGCTGTTTCCGATGCTGACGGTGGCAAGCTGGCGCGCGCATAAATACTCTACCAGGGACACGCTTCTTCGTCTTCCTCTCCTCCATCCAAAAACAAACCACTGTACCGCTCAACCCATCCTTCGCACCGGCACGCCACTCCCTTTCCTCCGTATGTCTCTCGATGGCTTCACCCCTGAGGCCATGATCTCTAGTACTGACACCCATATGCATACAGTACTTTTGCGTTCTCTCTTCAGCCCATGCCCTCCAAGATGCCCGGCAGCACAACCTCAAGCATCAAATCCATCGTCAAGCCGAAGCCCACGACCATGGGCTGTGGGGAAGAGTGTGATTGCTGCGGCTGCGACGAGTCCTGCTGGTGCGTGGTCATGTAAAGC
>JAJMVL010000157.1:0-70488 GCA_023082095.1 Dothiorella sarmentorum
CCCCCCCCCCCCCCCCCCCCCCCCGTGACGTGGCTTGGAAAGGGAAGAGAAGAGAGTAAAAGCACGATCGTGGTGATGAATATTTGGCCTGTCATCTTACTCGTGAAGAAGTGGTCGGGCAGCTCCGACTTGTGGATGCCGGCAACGGGCTCCAACCTATCCTTGCCGCGCCTCCCGATAAGGGGCTCGCCGTCGTTCTGACCGAATAGCATGTATGTGGGTGGACTTGCGGCCGCGCCGGAGGTGTAGATGACGCCGTCCCAGCGGCCGTTCTTCTGGTCGTCCATTTGGCTGCGCCAGAGTTTGCTGTTGGGTGAGAAGAGGGTGGGTTTTGATCAGCTTGATGGCGTTCATGGAGGATGCGGGTATGGAACAGCGACGTACAGCGCCTGATAGACCCCCCACTTGCTCCCTAGCATCGCGCTGGTGATCTTGGCGGCGTCGTCTGACAGGCCGGCGGTCGATCGGAGCAGCATTTGGATCACTTCGGACGGCACCAGAAACAGGAGAAACTTGACAGACGTGTGCACGAGCAGTGCCGAGTTGGACAGCGTGGAGAGCTACACAACATTTCCATTAGCAAATCATGTGGGGGGTAAAAAGGGGTAGTCCAGAGCTCCGCCTTTGGTCAGCAGAACAGTTGCGTCTCACTCCCTCTCTTTCCCCCTTGATACGAGAGTAGGATCATCATTCCCCACCGCGTCTGCGCAGCCATTATGAAGTAAGAACGTGGAACAAAACAGATGAACCGACTGACCACCGCATGGGATACCGTCCCAGAAACCGTGTTTATCGGCACCGACGGGAAGAGGCAGACCGACCCCGCAACGTCGAAGCGCCTCTTTCCCATTCTCCTGGCGATATCGCCTTCCTCCGCGCCCTTTCGCTGGTGCTGCCACCGCTTGAGCAGCTCGAGCGCAATGTACGCGCCCGCACAGTGGCCGACCAGGATGACCTTGGGTGTGTGTGCCGTCTCAGCCCGTTCGACCGCCTCCAGGAGTGCCGCTTCTGCGCCCTGGACTTGCTCGGCCATAGAAGAGGAAGGGGGCAAAGAGGAGGGTGGGAGCTTTTCTGAGGCGGCGACATTGTCTCCATCAAGCTTGGACAGGCTGCGGCCGTAGATCTCGAAGCAGCTGGCTTTGATGGGGGAAGTCTCGCTGCTGTTCAGAGAAGCGTGGAGGCTTGATAGGAAGGGTCGGTAGTAGGCCACCGGGCCGGGATTGCCGGGGATGAAGAAGACGAGGTACTGCCTGGCATGATGACGGTCAACGGCAGGGGAGAGAAGTTGGATGGTAAGAGGTAGGGAAGAAGAAGTCATGATTTGAAAGAAGTGTCAGATCTGGGGAAGTATATTGCGCAGTATCAAGCAAGAACAAGCTGGTGGAGAGAAGGCCGTGAGAGAGGTCATTGGGACGACGCCTAAATACCACCAAAGCGCCATTTTTGAAGACCAGCGAGAAGGACGAGGCTTCAGCTGTTCGCATTTCCGAGGCGTGTTATTGCCGCAGTAATGGAAATGCAACGAAAAGTGGGATATCCCATTTTCGACGCTCGTCTCCCCAACCACAAAACTCCAGGGACAAAAACGCATGCAAGTCAGACGCTGGAACACGGCGTCGCGAGAGATAAAAAGTCGGAGAAACTGAGAATGGGGGATGCGACAGGAGACACAGGCCCGGAAAAGGGAGATCTACAATCAACACCACCGTGGGAGGAGAAAGCTCCGGATTGTTCTAGGCGGCTGTATCGAACAGGTGTTCGTACCCGGTCCGAGACGCAAGGCTGTGGATGCGGTTGGTCCGCCTTGCATTTGTGACAGCTGTGGGTGGAGGGTGGAGGCGGCACAGCGTTGTCGTGGGCATATCAAACGATGGTATATGCGCGGTGGTGGTCCCACTAACGCGCTTGAGTGGTGCTGCGGTGGAGGCTGAGGTACGAGTATGTGCTCGGGCAGCCAAATCGGTGGGATATCTGACATGGTGGATATAGTCGCGTGGCTTTTTGAGGAAGGAGTGGGGTTGAATGGTAGGGGTTTTGGTGATTGGAGGATGACAGGCGAATAGTAAAGCATTTCAGTGGAGACGTGAAGGAGGATTAAGCGCAAAGAAGGCTATTGGCTAAATTTTCAGTCATTGGGCTCTCAATCATGGCGGAGAGAACGCCGTTCTCATATGGCCGGCCCGGTTGATGGAAGCACAAACTCCCGCGAATGGTTCCCTGCATTCACTCAAAAGGCGGACCCAGCGCCGCGCCGCAGTCGTCTTAACAGAGAGATTATAGCCTGACACGTGGCCAGCTACAAAAGTTCGATGTGTGGCGTTGGTGGACAAAACGAAGCACAAATCATGGAACGCCGTTGCACTGCAGCCGCCACCCGACGGGACGATCACTGCACGTAATCTTTCGATGCTGTCCATCCGCGTCTGTCGCGCGGTTCGGATTGGCTGCCGTGGTTAATGCGCTTGCGTTTCCCATAGCCCTAAGACCCATCAGACGGAGCCTTGGCTGGACTCCCGGGTCGCCTCGAGGCACTACGCCGCAGCCTTCCACCCTTCCCAGGAGCACATGCATTATCGACACCCCAAGAAACGTGCTCGCCACCATAACCTGCATGCAATTGTCCCAGTCTGCCTATTTGCCGCGCGCTAAGTCACCACATCCGCCCACGGTGCCTTCCACGTGCAACAACATGCGCGCAAACCAAGGAAAGGAAAGGTACAACAGGAGACATCTCCGATCGCTACATCTCAGCCAACAGTCTAACCACCACAGCCCGACCATCTCAACAAACCATTACCCCACAGCCTCAAGAAAAAGCGCACCTCGCACGAGCTAGCACATGATCCACCACCTGGGCGAAAGTGGGGGAAGGGGGAGGAAGTGAACCATCCTCCCCCTTACCTAACCCATCCAACCACCTAATCCCAGTCCCCACCGCCCAGCTCCACCGGCCTCCCCACCCTCATATCCTCCATGATATCCTCAATATTCCACGGCTCGTACTTGTACCCGGGCGGGAAGTTCGGCTCCACGCCCTCGATCCCCTCGCTCAGCGGCACGCGCGCCCTCACCCCCTCGACCACCTTCTCAAAGTTCTTCCGCGCGTACGCCTCCGGGTCGTGGCCCCACACCCAGCTCGGCAGCTTGGGCGCCGCCCGCCGCGGATCGAGCTTCACCTTGCTCCAGTCCGTGTCCTGCAGCAGCTCGGCGTTGCTGAAGCCGAGCTTCTGCGCGCACGCGTTGCGCACGAAGCGCATGCGCACGTGGGCGCGGACGGCGTCGGGCACGCCAGGGGAGCCGCTGTGCTTGGCCGCGCCCTGCTGGAGGCAGGCCGCCAGCGACACGGCGTCCTCGATGGCCTGCGTCGCGCCGTTGCCCGACGCGGGCAGGAACGAGTGCGCGGCGTCGCCAATCTGCACGACGCGCGCGAGCGGCGAGACCCAGCTGGGCTGTGGGTTGCGCCACAACAGCTCGAAGTTGATGATGGTCTTGGAGGGCGTGAGCGCGACCAGCTCGCGGAAGATGGGCGCCCATTTGGCTGCGCCGGGGACTCTGTCCATGCCGTCGAGGACTTCGTCGGGCTCGACCGTGTTGGACCAGGATTCGGATTCGCTGCCCGTGACCTGTGGCGGGGTGGGTTAGTTTTGGGTGGGAGGGAGGGAGGAGAGTTGGGCTTACGTCGTGGTTCATGATCCAGATGATGGTGTCGGGGCGAGTCAAGGTGAGTGCGTAGGTGCCGGGTCTGTACGTATGTCAGAGTCAGCTCACGGCACGGTAGAAAAACGCAGTGGCAGCACTCACCCCAACCAGGTCCGCACGATAGGCTCGTTCCCGTTCTCCCCGGGGATCATCTTGAAGAACTCCTTTACCTCCTTGTTCTTGTCCAGGTGCTCGATGGGGAACGCAGCGCGCCACATGGCGCGGCCCGACGAGATGGCCTTGACCTGGCCGCCGACAATCTTCTGGCTCTTGGAGCCCACGCCGTCGGCGGCGATGACGACGTCGGCCTCGAAGCGCTCGCCCTTGTCCGTCACCACGCCGGCCTTGCCGCGAGCCTCGTCCTCCCAGTACTCGACCACGCGCTTGCCGAACGACACCTTGACGCCCAGCGACTCGACCTGGTCCACGAACATCTTGTACACCAGCGGCCGCATCTGGAACGTGCCCGGCGGCGTGTTGGGGTCGAGGCCCTGCGCCTTGAGCCGCTCGGCCACCTTGAGCGGCGCGATCATCTGCTCGCCTGAGTGCTTGAACGTCTCAATCCATGCGTCGTGCAGCGAGATGTCGTCGTACACCTTGGCCATCTCCGGCCAGTGCTTGAAGAACTTGGTGGCGCTCAGGCCCATGAAGTACATGTCGCCTGCAATTGGGAAGTCATTAGTTCTGTTCAACGCGTAAACACGTGATCTTGGCAGGGATATGCTCACCGGCTGTGTTGATAGAGGCATTGCGCTCAATCACGCGCACATTGTGGCCATTGCGGATGCACTCGATCGAGGCCGTCAGACCGGCGAGACCGGTTCCGACGACGAGCACGTCGAGGCCCGAAGGCGGGTAGGATCCAACTGGCTTGGACTCCATCGTAGGAAGTGATGAAGAGGCGGGACGCCCAGAAAAGGCGGTACACTATGGAAAGATCTGCGTGTGGATGGATGGAAGAAAGTGCTGCGAGGTGCAGTAGAGCGAGAAAAAAAGGGAACAGGAGTTAGATGATGGAATTAAACAAGCAGGTTTCCTACCTCTCCTGGGCTCAGTATAAATTCCAGCACGCCATCGCCGGATGGGTGCGAGCACCGCAAGCAGTCCGGCGTGGGGATTTGTCGGGTGATCGGTTTGGAAAGAATGGGCTGAATGGTGGCTGTGGTGGGGCCTAGTTCCATCCATCCCGCCCCTCCGGCTCTCCACCCCCAAGTCCTATCGCCGCCGCCCAAAAGCTTGTCCTGGAAGCTCAAGCAATCTGGAAAAAGTGGATCGGGAAGATCTGGTACAGGCGGCGCCTCTATGACGATGAGATCAGGTCCGGCCTGCAGCACATGCTTGGCGGCACGGCTCGCGGGAGCCAAGCCAAATGGGGCAGCATGACTAACAGTAAGGTAAGCTATTGGACGCCTCTGAGAGGCCAGGCACAAACGGCCTACCATCAACTTCTCAACACCAACGCTGGGGCTTGCAGATTTCGGGAAAGTCGTGAAACCGTGACTGCTACTATCCTTGCAGTTTGCCTTCCCCGCTGTCAGACGTCGCCAACCCCAGTTACCTGCTGTCAATGCACCGCCTCGTGACGGCCGCTACCGTGCATCAAAAAGCATTTTCTGCAACGAGCCGGAAACATGGATTGATCGGCACCCCCCTAGACTTTCTCGGTTTTCCGATGGCTGCTTCATCCACCCCGTGGGAAGTCCGGCTCCTTTCCCGCTGCCAGTTCAAGCTTGCAGATGTGGCAGCCGAGACAACCATTGGACGGCTGCGTAGTAGTCACTCCGAATCTGTGCTGGCCGACGGCTGCTTGGGGGCCGCTGCCTCGCCAGGCAGAGATCATCGGCCGTCATGCATCCAGACGATTCCTTCCCAGCCATTGAGATGGCGGTTTGATGGAGTTCGAGGCTTGTCGGACTTTTGGAAGGAGCGGATACCTCGTACGAGGCATTCAAACGGCCTATCTCTGACTTTGGTGTGCGGTGAGGAGGCGCATGCTGTGTAGTTAATGATGATATATGCCCCATCTTTCGTAGCCTCTTCTGCCTTCCCCAACACTTCATCCCGTCTGCTTTGAAATTCGTCAGCTTCTATTCTTCACGCGTGCTCCACAATGCAGCCCATCACATACGTGGTGCTCGCCGTCGCCTTGGCAGGCTTCGCCCTGCACAAGTTCCTCCAAGCTTTCAAAGCCATGAACGACCGCTCAGGGCTCCCCGGCCCAACCCTCATCCCCTTCTTGGGCCGTATCCACGACCTTCCCATCGAGTATATGTGGCTCAAGTTCAAAGAATGGGCCGACATTTACGGAAAGGATGGCCTGTACAGGACCGAGATGCTGGGCGCCAAGTTCATTGTCATCTCCGACGAGAAGATCGCCGAGGAGTTGCTTGTCAAGAGGGCAAAGTTCAACTCGGACCGCCCCATGATCCGCTCCCTCTTCGACTCCAAGAGCAGCTTCGGGTCCATGGAGTACCTCCCCCTGATGGGCAAGAACCGTAAGAACATGAACATGCTGCCGACCTACCTTGACGATGCTGACCATCACTTCAGAGTACTGGTCTCGTCAGCGCCGCTTCACGCATGCCTACCTCACTGAAGCAACCAACGCACAGTACTACGGTATCATGCACTTTGAGGCCAAGCGTTGGCTCAACCGGCTCATCGAGGACCCCGATGACTTTGGCTTCACGCTAGAGGACATGACGTCCAAGGTCATGTGCCAACTGACTTGGGACGACCACCGCGACAGTCCGTATCTGATCAAGAGCGCGTGGGGGCTCCTCACTCAGATGTCACCGGCCGGCCCCCTCACAAACCTCATCACTCCGCTCTGGCACCTCCCCTGGCTGCTCAACCCCTGGAAGCGAGCCGAGCGGAAGCGCCACGACGAGCAGCAGGCCTGGTGGATGGAGAAGCTGCATGGAGTTCGCGCGAAGATGGCCAAGGGCCAGCAGCGACCGTGCTGGACTCGGTCCTACCTCGAGAGCGAGAAGAAGACGACGCTGTCCGGCGACTACGAAGCCTCGTCCGTGATCGGCATGATGGCTCTTGTCGGCATTTTCACGGTGGCCGGACCCTTGTACTACTTCCTGGTATCAATGGTGTACCATCCCGAGTGGCAGGCTGAGGTCCAGAAGGAAGTGGACGAAGTGTGTGAAGGCCGGTTGCCTACCATTCAAGACATGCCCCGGTTACCCATCCTTCGAGCCTGCATCAAGGAGACGATGAGGTGGAAGCCCAACGTACCAACGGGTAAGATTTGAGCCGACGATTTACTTCGACCTTTTGGCTAAGCATGTGATAGGTGTGGCGCACGAGACTGAGCAAGATGATGAGTACAATGGCTACTTCATTCCCAAGGGAACCCGAATCCTTCCACTCGACTGGTACGTACCGACTCGCACTTGATCGCCTGACACGAATGCTAATTTTTGCTCCAGGGCGTTCCTTCGCAACCCCGTCAAGTACCCCGATCCGGAGACGTTCCGTCCGGAGCGCTGGTTGCAGGCCGGGTGGCCGACGTTTCAGGAACCTCTGACGCAATATCCAAGCTTGAAGGGCATGACATCGTTCGGGTGGGGTCAGCGCCAGTGCCTTGGTCAGTCGGTGACGCAGGATGAGCTGGTGGTGGCGTGCGGCGCGCTTGCGTGGTGCTTCAACCTCAAACACAAAGTGGACCCGAAAACGGGCGAGAAGATCCACATTCCTTTGGATAAGTCGAACTCGCTGCTCATCGTCAAGCCCGATCCGTTCGAGATGGCGTTTGAGCCTCGCAGCGAGAAGCGTAAGCAGGAGGCCATCCAGGCTTGGCACGAGGCTGAGGCCAAGGACCAGAAGCAGAGGGCCGACTTCCTCAAGGTGGCAGAGATGCGCAATACAGAGGATGTAAAGCAACAGGAAAAGCAGCCAGTGGTGCAGACAGTGGAGGTGGTTTAGTTGTTTAATTTGGCCGTTTTTGTTCGTTCAGTTACCCCGACAACCCAATTTTTGCCTGTTTATGGAAGATGTGCGATGGGAGGAATCTGTTGTGTACACAGCGTAGATGGTTTAAACCGCGCCTAATGCCATTGTCCCGATCGAGTGGAAGCTTGTGCAATGCCCAGTTTGATTACGGAGTGCATGTCTAAAATTGGAGGATGCATTTTGGAATTTGCCGCCGGTGGTGTGACTAGGCAAGTCAGATTGTGGCCATGCATTGTAGGCTACCACATCGGGAGGCGTGTATCAGAAATAGGTGGTGGTGCATATTCGTATAGTTGCTTCTGCCAAGTTTGTGCTAGTGGGGTAGCGCATGAGCCGGGGCATGGCAGTATTGACGCCATTGACTTGGCTTTGGTTTAGCATCGGCTCCCCCAGCGTTTGTCCGGCAGGGAGCTGGCGTTCGGATCAGCCGACCGGGCGTTCCTGGGTCCGAGGCGGGTTCCTGGAAGTGGTGGTTAGGGTGGAACGACCCGCCCTCGGGAGGGAGCGCAGGTGTCGTTTGCAGCCCGGCCGAGGGCACGACGGAGAGCGAAGTCCGGGCCGCCGTCATATACAAATGTTGCGAGATGGTCAGCGAGAGTGCAACAGTGTCATTAACAACCATCTCAAAGAACAACCATGTCTCCAACCTTGCCTCAGGCCGTCATCGGCGCCACGATCAGTTTCTCCTACATTCTCCTGGGTGAGCATCTCCTTCTGTTAACACAGCGGGCCGTCTGACGTGGGCAGGGAACGCCATCACACAATCATGGATGGGAGTGCCGGTGCTGTTGGTTGACTTCCCTCACCCGTCGTCGCCAGAGCACGCAGCTCGAGCGCAGCACCTGGGACGGCAGTGGCCGACGTTCTGGGCCGTGGGCAACGTCTTCTTCCGCCCCATCAGCACGCTGGGCATCTTCGGGTATGCCTACACGGCGTGGGCGGCATCCGAGGGCAAAGGCGGGCTGCGCGGCGACTGGAGGCTGTTTGCCCTGAGTGCGGCGTGCCACCTGGTGACTGTGCTGCATTCGGCTCTCAACATGCAGCCCATCAACGAGAAGCTGGACGGACTGAGCGACCCCAAGAGCGGGCGGTCGGATGCTTCCAAGGCGGAAGCATATGCGCGCATGTGGATCAAGAGAAACTCGGTGCGGATTGTAATGCCGTTGGTGGCAGGCTCGATTGCGCTGTACCAGACTCTGTGCGGGTAAGAAATGAGTTCTTATGGGCGCACCGACGGACGGGAAGCCTAACGTGGAGGCCCCACTAATTAAGCGGGGGCGGGGCTGGTGGGGCTAGCAGCTGCCACTGCCATAAACGCGCCACTGGAGACGCGTTGTTGTTGTTGTTGTTGTTGTTGTTGTTGTCGTTGTCGTCGTCGCTTTCTTTTCTCACACGTCCTTGCTTCCAACTTCACAGCCATTCCTTTGTGTTGCTTTTTGATGTTTCATCATTTAATTATCATGTATCTACCAACCCTGCCTGGCTGCAATTTACTCGATATTGCTTCTGATAGAGCAACCACTCAACTCCGCAGCCTCAGTTACACTGCACTGACACGCGACATGTGCCATCCGCCGTATTTGGCATTGTACGAATTCAGAAGTCCTTGGGTGCCATCTTCGCCCGCATTTCCAGGGCTTTTGCGCTATCGACAAATTCGTGCACCTCAACAATGCGCGTGCCGTCGTCGGACAAGGTGATCATCATGACGCACTCGTTCCTCCACTCGCCCTTCCCGCCCTTGAGTGTGCCCTGCATACGCGCCGACACCACCACCGCGTTCCGCTCGCTGTCCTCAAATACTGCCGTGGGCACCATGGCAAACTCCTCAAACACGGAGAAAATGCCCGCCGCGTGCTGCTCGAACGATGCCTTGTCGCGCGCCGGCATGCCCAGCGACTCGGGCAGCACCTGGTGTTTGAAGTCGTCGGCCAGCGTTGCCGTGAGCGTGGGAACCGATAAGCTGCCGTAGCCGTCGAGGAGGCTGTGCACAGTCTGGAGGCGTTGAGATTGTTCGGTCGACATGGTGAGATTTTGGTCTGTTGAGGAGGATCTTGCCGTAGGATTTCGATATTGAAGGCAGGCTTGATGTTTGCTGGTGGATTAACCTGTTCAGTTCTATGAGCCTTTGTACTCCATCTTGGGCTGAGCTCAACTTCAACGCCACGGACGGGTTCATCTAGTATCGGCTCTCCGCCAATCTGAGGGCGTCTGTAGGTACGGAGCGGAGGACCCCGCATGCGCATGACGGCATTCCTTACGGAGACCCGACAGACGTTTCCGCCCGCCTCCGCACTCCCGTTCCCGTATCCCCCTGCCTTACCCTTCTTACCCCTCCGGATGAAGCTCTCCTCGCTACACCTCCCTCTCCATCACGACCGCTTCCCTGTCCGTCAAATACAATCTCGCTCCCGTCTCTAACTATCTCTCCTTCACCTCACACAACCCTCCCAACCATCCGCCCACCATGTCAAAAGTCTTGCTCATCACCGGCGCCACCGGCCACCAAGGCGGGGCCGTCATCGATGCTCTCCTCGCCCAGAAGAGCGACTTCACCATCCTCGCCGTCACCCGCGATGCCCAATCCGCCAGCGCCAAGCGCCTTGCCAACAAGTCGCCCGCCATCAAGCTCGTCCAGGGCAACCTCGACGACGTGCCCGCCCTCTTCGCCGAGGCCGTCGCCGCCGCTTCGCCCCAGCCTATCTGGGGCGTCTACTCGGTCCAAATCTCCATGGGCAAGGGCGTCACCGTCGAGGGCGAAGTGCGCCAGGGCACCGCGCTGATCGACGAGAGCATCGCGCACAACGTCCACCACTTTGTCTACAGCAGCGTCGAGCGCGGCGGCGACGACGCCTCGTGGGACAACCCGACGCCCATCCCGCACTTCCAGACCAAGCAGCGCATCGAGGCGCACCTGCGCACCACCACGGCCGCCAACACCACCATGTCCTGGACCGTCCTCCGCCCCGTCGCCTTCATGGACAACCTCGCCCCAGGCATCCCGACCAAGGTCTTCCTGACCGCCCTGCGCGACACCCTCCAGGGCAGGCCCCTGCAGTGGGTCGCCACCGCCGACATCGGCCACTTCGCTGCCCTGGCCTTTGCCAACCCCGACGACGACCACTGGCGCAACAAGGCTGTCGGCTTGGCCGGTGACGAGCTGACGTTCGACCAGCTGAGCGCCGCGTTCGAGCACACCACAGGCTACCCGGCCCCGACGACGTACTCGTTCTTGGGTGGTACGCTGCTGTACATGGTCACGGAGATGAACCTGATGATTGGCTGGTTCGCGTCGGACGGGTACAGGGCTGATATCAAGAGCTTGAAGGAGGTGCACCCGAAGCTGTTGAATCTCGAGACGTGGTTGGTCAAGAAGAGCGCGTTCGAGACGAAGGAGACGTAAGTGTGGTTGAGGTGGGAGGGATGGACCTCAGCTTGTCTTCTGATTGTCCTCTTTTACACTGGGGTTTTGGCGTTCATTTTGAGGTCTCCTGGGTTCCAGATTTCAGATTGCGAGCTATATTTGTGATACAGTTATTCGAGTTATAATGCAAGACTCCTCTCTTCGGGTATAGCGCTTTACAACCTGATGCCGGTGGTAAGGATTAAGACCACCATGAATTTGGCCTGGTTGGCTTGGGTGTGTCCCACATGTCGTGCGAAGAGTACGAGGGTTGGACAAATCTAACCTCAGCCTCGCTTGAGAACCGGCCTTGAGCGTCAGCATCAGCTACAGCATTCCGCCAGATATCATTGGTGTGACACCGCTGCCGTGCAACACTCCCTGGTGTGCAAGAGAGGGTCAATCTCCCGAACCACCTCTTGACCTTGCGTGTTCTGCGCGGCTTGCTGAAGGGTCTTTCTCTGTCTGTTGACTTTTATTGGGCTTCTTTTTTAACTGAACGTTCAACAATGAATCCTTGACAGCCGATGGGTTTTCTCATGTGGAGACTCGTCTTTGGCAAACCCTTGCATGTGTTTGCCTAATGCCATATTCAGCCCCCAAAGTCCTCGAGCACGAGTACAACCAGTCTAATCCTTCAAGTATGAGGCCCTTAAGAACCTGGCCCGGGCCTGCCCCTGGCGTGTTCCGCATCTTTTGCGAATCCATGTTTTCACGGCTGCCATGGAGCAAGGACACAATCGCCACGACGAACACCTGCCAGAAGTCAACCCCGCGTGTAGACTGCCAGAAGTCAAGGAGGACAACTTACCCGAAGTTGTGCCACACGTGTATCCGGAAGTGGTGCAAGACCACACCATCGCTGGATCGAAAAAAGGCGCAACCATATGCGGCTTGCCCAAGAGAATTTTCTGGATAGCAGTCGCTGCGGCGGTCCTAGTTGTTTCCATCGCGGTTGGCGTCGGTGTTGGACTTGCTGTGGCCGGAGATAGTGGCTCGCCTTCGACTGACAGTATAGAGACGGGGGCGGATGGCGGAGGAAACAGCTCAATGACACCACCCACTCCTGGCCGCATCGCTTCATTCTCACGTCTTACGGCCGAGAATTACACCAGTCTGCAGGATGTTGAGCATGCCCAAGTGTACTTCCAGGATAACGCTCTTGACATCTGGATGGCCGACCTGAACACCTACACCAACCAATGGAGGCTCCGTAAAGTCAACACCAAGGGCCTATACCCCAAAAATGGGACAGCACTCGCTTCCTTCAACTGGCGGGCTGGAATGGTGAGTGAAACAATCCAATTGCCCAAAGAAGCCAGAAACTGGTGTCCAAACGTGCGGAACTGATAGCCTGAGATTCGAAAATCAGACTACCGACTTCCACATCCGCCTCATCTCTGCAACCAACAACAACATCCGCAGTCGCTTTGGACGCGACCGGCTCAGGGCCACCGGGTGGCAACAAGCCGTCGGTGACAACGAGTGGACGGCAACGAACAACTCGAACATTGGACTGTACGGCGGCCAGTGCGATCAGTGCATCAACCTAGAAATGATGGTCTTCCGGTCCGCACCGCAACGCAAGACTGCGTTCGCCTACCCCAGCAACCTGCTCGAATTCAACACGTCGCTCCCAAGCGGCATCGTCGCCGACGACGACACGGCATACGCACTGGTGAACATCCTGGCCGTCGAGGAGCTCGGCGACACAAATCCGTACACGGCGCTATACCTGAGCGCGCAGCGTGCTTTGAGGGAGATGTACTTTACGCCAAATGTCGGGTGGAATGCGACGGACTTGAGCTGTGAGTTACACAAACCCCTGTACAATATCAGCCTTTCTCCCGAACTTCCTCTCCCCTTTGGCCCTTCAAGTGCCAAAAAGCCGTGGCTGACAATACAAACGTACAGTGGACTTATCCATAGACCCCGGCGCCCAAATAGCGGCCATGTCGTACGCCCGCAACGGCCTGCGCTACGGCCAGGTGCTCATCACCCGGGCGGCGGGCGGCGTGACGATGGCGTACGCGGACGGGGCACCGAGCAACCAGTGGACCTACACGGACAGCGTCGGCGGGATGGAGAAGGTCATGCCGCTTTCGGCCATCTCGGCGACGCAGACGGGACGCGTGTTTGCGCTCGAGCAGGGCGCCGACGGGCCGGAGATGGTGCAGTTTGTGCGGACGTCAGAGATTGGGATGCCGGCTTTTGAGCGCGTTGGGGTTGTGAATGCGACGGTGGATGCCTGATGGAAGAGAGAGAGCTCCCCGGCATGGGAGGAGTAAATGGAGGGGAATGGCGATGCTGGAATGGAGCACATTGGACGGAGGCCCGTGGAGATCCAAGAAGGTAAACACCGCGGGGGATAAGAAGCTCGGCATTCGCCTCTGACGCTCCAGGGAAAAGGCGCCCCCTATAACCAGTTATCAGCAAGTCACGCTGCCGCGATAACTGAGTATCGAGTCCGTGGTCATGTCCCGCACTTTCTCTAGCTTCCAATCCAATCTGTCAACACAGACGTCGACCATCTGTCCAGCGGGAAGCGTAGAATCTCCGCTCCTTCGAGGCCTGCCGATCTCCTTTCCACTCAACCGAAGGCCTGAGTTCTGCCTTAACAAGCACCGGCAAACTGGAAACACAATTGCGTACTCGGTCTGGAATGTATCGTCCTACCTTGTCCACTATCAGTGGCTGTCATGTGCCGGCCAGTCGACCTCTAGCGAACCTGTAGCTGTTCAACCAACTAGGTAACGACTGTGGGTAACAATTGCAGTCGTCGATTAGTTCTTTTCGTCTCCTACTGGTCGTCTGGTGCAAGGGAAGGCGTCCTGCCGACTGACAGCCCGCTTTTTTCAATGGCGTATGCGGAGCTGGAAAGGACGGTACGGTTTCAGGGGCTTGAGCGAAGAGAGCTGCTTAACCAATATTGTTTCGCGTTGGGTATAACCACGACGCCGAGGACGTAGAAAGCTGAGTAGTTAGGAGAAAGACCTTTTCTTTGACGCGAGGGGAATGCCGAAGTGGGATCTGATGGCTGAATAGATGCTCGCCAGAGTCTCAAGTGGTAGAAAAGATATAAGAGTTCAGTTCGGCATGGAAACTGTGGGACTATATCTCCATTCCATACCAGTGTTTGATATCGTAGTCTTCATATTCTTGGTTGTTCTCATCAAAGTGATTCTGTGCAGGCAGAACGCCGTTCCGAACACCCGGAGCGTCGGTTGCATAGCTCGTCTGCCGCAGGTGTCAATTTCATCGACCTTCGGGATACACTTGACATCTGTAGCTCTGTCAGTGTATGGGCGGGAGTGCTGTAATATATACCTAGTCGAAACGATGAGTGCTCACCAGCAGGAAGATGTGGTTTACCTGTGGTTGAGAGAGAACATAAGGCATAAAGAGTCTCCTAACGCGCGGAACGGATGGATGCTCTTAAGCGTGTTTAAATTAGCTTGGGCAAGTTAATCCTCAGATAAATACAGCTGAGGTGGTCTTTCGCCTTTAACAGAGCTCGAGTGCTCGATTCATGTACGCTATACGTGAATGCGAAAGCTGCTGGCCATGAGTGCACGGCGATATCTGACTGCATCCGATGAGATCTTGATACGTGGTCAATCTGTCTAGTGGAGAAATTGCACAACGGTGGCACAGCTTCTGTGTGAACACTTGACAGCCCACATGTTTCGGTCAGTTTGGCACATCATGTGTTCGATTGAGGAAAGACAAACCATGGCACCGAGGGGAGACACTCACCAGGTCTCAAAGTACTGTGGAACAGGCTTTCGGTTCATCCCGCCTGCTTTGGAAAAATCGTACAGCTGCAGCAAAATTTGCGACCGTGCATCCGCAAGACTATTCAACAAATAGAAATCTTCTCCAGGTGTGAATTTGAATGGGAAAGTGGTTTCTTCACGGCTGTGGGTTTTCTTGACGTTTGGCTTGATCGGATCTTTCGGGTTGCTGCGGTTGGCGCCACTTCCTTTGGATTGTGGCTGTTCTTGCTTATGGCTTGATCCAGATCTTGATGGATCCTGCACCAGAATATTCCTGACGATTTTACGGCGCAGTAGTGCTTATTGTTCGCTGGTTATGTGGCTTGAACTCTGGCTGTGCATGCGGCTGAAGCTGTGATGGAAAGTGCAGAGAAAGAGGAAAGGCGGAATGAGGATGAAAAAAGAGTGAGCCGGCACGGCCGGGACGGTCTAAACCGAGATACAGCGTGCAGATGCCACGTTCTTGTGGAATGCATGTAATATAGTTTACGCAGGAACGTTCCCTGCACCGAGGAGAGAAAGCTAAGTTGGAAACACGTATTACATGTCGTATGTGAGTAGCTGACTGCCCAGAAGATTGTATGTACTTGGCGTAAGGTGGGTGTGAGCGAAAATCTGCCCTTGGTTGCTTTTGGTTAGGGCACGTAAGCTTACTCACTTCGGAGGTGCGAAAGCGAGGGTGGCGGTTGTATAAGCAGCGTGGGAAAACTAACCAACCGTATATTCTTAGCAAGTGCGCCACCAACGCGCGTCTAATGCATTCTTCTCCGGGAGTTTGTGCTTTTTCGCGGCATGATGTGGGAGACTTTCGACTTTGTTACAACCTTTAGAAGAGGTTTTCATTATCAATTTCAGCAGGCGCAAACAGCGGCCAGGTTGTGCATATACGCCCTGTCTCGGAGTCCATACGCGACGCCTGCAGAATTTCCTGGGGCTCAGCCTTGCATGGCTTGGCGACGGGACGGCCCCCAATGAACGACGCGGGAGCTATCGAGGCCATGGCTGCTGATCACTGCCTGCTTGCCTCATGCTCAGCCTTCGCTGCTACCGTCGTGGCCGCGGCCCCGCACAAATATCGTACAAGTGCAGCGTGGGGCTTCACTCTGCTCTCATCCATTTCACGCCACTCCTTGGCCCAACTAATGTCGTAATTGTAATCTGTTGTAATCCATCGTATACCTTTCTCTGTCCATTCTTTTTTTTATTCTTGCGCCAGATGCTATCCTTTGCCACAACCACCACCACAACCACCACCAATTAATGCCTTTACTCCAGAGCCGACAGGAATTCAAACCGTCATGTCCCAACGGCGGCAAGTGGTACTCATGTGGCGGCGGCTCCAACTTTGTCGGCTGCTGTAGCAGAGACCCATGCACCTCGACCGGATGCTCGCAGGGCAGTCTGTACGCTGCCAGCTTTGACCCCCTACTCTACGGCACCTTTCCGGACCTCGAATGCGATGGCGGCCAGTTCTACACCTGCACCGGAACCAGCCCACCATTCCTCGGATGCTGCAACGAGAATGCCTGCAATGCTGAGGGCGGCATGGGCTGCCCTCGCTCCAACCTCAGTGGCGCACATCTACCCAACAACCCCGTAGAAGCCAGCGCATACTCTCCCACCGGCGGACCCTCTTCAACATCAAGCGCATCCGCATCCGCGACCAGCTCGCCGTCCTCAGACTCATCCACCCCCGTTGGTGCCATCGCCGGCGGCGTAGCCGGCGGCGCCGTCATCATCGCCATCGTCATCATCATCATCTGGTACCGCCGCCGCCAAAAGACCAAAAACAACACCATCTCGAACCCCGACACCCCCGCTCCCATCTCCGAGCTCCCCGCCGGCGGGTCTGTCGGAGGCAAAGGTAAGACATCCCCCATTTCCCAAATAAACCCTCCCCAAAAAACCAACACCACCCAGGCTCCCCCCTGCCACCCCGCTACTCAGCCCTTGAAAACACCAGCAACTACACCATCGAACTCGACGGCTTCCCCCGCAAAGCACCCCCCAACACCCCCTCAGAACTCGGCGGCGACGACATCCACGCCGAGCTCCCCGGCGACGACGCCGTGCACGAGCTCGAAGGCAGCACCATCGCCCCCTCCCCAGCCACACCATCCTCGAGCAAAAACGCAGCAGCACGCCACAGCCGCGGGAGCAGCTGGTCATCGATCAACAGCGCCACGGGCAAGTCTTCCCAGCGCAACCCGCGCGGCCTGGCCATCGCGAACATTTCGCACGGCAACCGCCTCTCGCCGCGCGCGTCGCCCAGGTCGCCGAATTTCCCGGGCCAGGACGATGAGAGGTCGTCGGTGTCGTCGCTGCCGAGCACGCCGAGGAGTCCGCATACAGGGACGGGGAATTATTCGGAGGTGTCGAGGTTGTCGCCGACGTATCCGCCGACGATTAGGGAGGATGAGAGGGATGAGGGGGGTGGGAGGGGGAGGGGAGGGGATGATTTATGAGGTTGTCGGAGATATTAGACTTTTAATGAGGGGCTTTCGAGTATTTATGCTCATATTTAGCGTGTAGAAAACGGTGGCACCGGACTGTTTGGTTGGTGAAGCATTAGCCATCGGAAAATTCCAAGATATCCTCAGTATGAAATGTGTATTTGAAGGCCCCAGCTGGTCGACTGCCTGATGTTTTGTTCTGGAGCCGGTCCAACGACCACCTAACGACTGTCAGTCAACTAGCCTACGACTGTAGCTAACAAACCCAGTCGACGACAGATTTTTTAGATACCTTGTAGTTTGCCTTTGTGCAATGAAAAGACAGTATTGTTGCCAACCGGCAGTCCGATTGTCACAGTATCACCAATTTCGTGAGAGAAGCGTAAGGCAAAGACAAATCGTGGTATATATTAAACAAGAAGAGAATCTCCCCAACAAGACACCGATCTATATCAACACCAAAGCCGTAAAACCCTCTCAAACCACCACCAGCGCCCCAACAACCGACAGCCCAAGCGCAACCAACCCCCCCACCTCGACCTTCCCCGCCACCCCCCCCTCCGACGTCGCCGCCGCCCCCGCCGTCACCGTCACCGTCGCACCCCTACTACTCGTCCCCGTCACCGAATCCGACCCATTGCACCCGCTCTGACACGCCGCCCCACAATGCGCCGTGCTACTCCCACAAAACCCCTCGACACTGCCACTCACCCACACATCAGTTCCAACCGTCCTCTACTATTTCGGGAAAAAACGTCGAGGGGGACTCACCTGCAACAAGGCCCATACTCAAACACTCCGTACCGCGCGAACTCGTCGGCGCCGGCGTCCGGGTTGCACACGGCGTCGCCGAACTCGGAGCCGCACCGGCCGTCGCAGCGCGGGCTGGTGCCGATGGAGCCGGCCCAGCTGCAGGGCGGGTTGCCGAGGGTGGCGTTGGGGGCGGTGTCGCAGGTGCCGTAGTCGGGTTGGCAGGCGGTGGCGCAGTAGGCGGTTGTGCCGCCGCAGAAGCTTTTTTTGGTGCGTGTTAGTTTGGAGGGGTGGGGGAGGGAGGGGGAGAGAGGGAGGGAGAGAGAGAGGGAGGGGGGGAGGGAGAGTGAGTGAGTGATTGAGTGAGAGAAAAGAAGTAGAGCTTACCCGTCTCCGCTGTGGTGGGAGGAAGAAGTTAGTTGGATGCGGTTTTTGACGGGAATGAGGGGATGGGGATGTGACACACCTGCAGCAGGGGTTGACGCCGGAGGTTAGGCACATGAAGCCTGCGTCTGGACCGCACGAGTTATCGGTCGTGATGGGGTATTCGCCCGTGGCGGTTGCGTTGGCGCTGCTGGTGCCGGAGGCCGTGGCATTGGAACTGCTTGAGTTCGCGCTCGCGGTGGCGGATGCGGATGCGCTACCGTCCCAGGACAGTGTCATGGTGATGGTGGATTCGACGGTGGTGGTGCTTGTGCCACTGGTCTCGCTCATGCTCTGGCTGCAGGCTGCGGCGACGAGGCATGCCAGCAGCGGCAGATGGGAGGAGAGTGACAACATCCTTGCAGAATGATTGGAATTGAGGAAAGGAAGAAAGATGTTTTAGTTTCAAATGTGCAGTTCACTAGTAGAGTCTGGAATCAAAAGGCATGAAAATAGAGGAGTGGACTCAAATATAAGCACGCGTGTCGGCGACGGCTGAGGCTCTTGCGCAGCAGTTGCTGGTTGCTGAGCTGCGGTAATGGGGGTTCGCCGAGATCCTGCGCCTCTCCCGGGGTGGAAGCCGTCGATTAGCGCATGCTTACAGCCCTACCTCCGGGGTCTCCCAAAAGGCCAAGTATCGACAGGTGTATGCGGAGTAGAAGAGCAACCAGGTGATATCCTTTGGTGTTACATTGTTAGTGCGGGGTGAGGCGGTGCGACGTCCGCTCCCAACCCACGGATTAAGTCAAGTTTGTATGGCAAAGTATTTGAAACGGACAAACAACCTGAAACAAAGTATCCGAGGACTTCAAACAATCGAGTGCTCTGTAACTCTCACTTTTTCGCCACCCTGAGGGCTGAGAGGCAGGGATATCACTTCTGCTGCGGCTTGGGCGATGCAACCCTCGGCGGCGCCTGGTCAGGCGGTGAGCTATAGTTGTTCCAGTCGGGCATAACCCTCGAACTATATACCGGCCGTGGTGGGTGGCTTGCAGAAGTGCCGGGTTGAGCCCTTGGCCATGTTGTCAGCTTCAGCTGCGGCCGGGCGGGGTTGCAGATGTCAGACGGCCCAACTGAGGCCGCCAATGCGGTCGGGTTGGCAGATGGGCTGCGTCATGGTTTTCTTGTAATCAATACAACCTTGATCTCGTTACGGTGGTTCTGCAATTAGGGAGGATGGAATCATGATGAAGGCGTGGTTCTGTGTTGCGAGAGAGCGGGAAGTCGCAGTTCAGAAACAGCGGCGTCATCAACCCTGTCACGAACCCGCATATCATCCATTGCCGTTCCACGTGGTGAGAATGAAGGTGATTGGACGGCTTCGTTGCCTGTTCCGCACGAGTCAACGCGTCCCCAACTCCTAAATTTAGCACCCGCATTTTCTTCGTGGAGAGACATAACTGAAGAAATCCTCGCCACTTGAGCAAATTATGTAGATCTCTGCTATCAGGCAAGCATGTATGCCCACAACAGATGCGGCATGGCTTTGGCATCAAGTATCCAGCATCCCCATCAGTTGCACCTACACGGCTCACTTTCTATTTTCGGGTTATTCAGTGCGTAAAAGACATTAGAATACAGGTGGAGTAAGGGCTACAAATCTTCACTCCCTCTTTCTCCAAAAATTCCACAAAAACCCTCTCTTCATTCCAAAGTTGGCCAAAAATCCCAGAAAATCGTCTTTTCACCCCCATGTAGTCAATCACTCCCCAAAGACCCTCTCCTCACCAGCTCCCTGCCCTTCCTCCCTCACGGCATCATCAACCCATCACTCCCCAAATCCACCGCCCCCAAATCCGTCCACAAATCCAACGGATAATCCCCCACCACCACTCCCCGCTTCCTCACCCCCTCCGCCCTCTTCCTCGCACCCCCCCTCGCCGCCGTCTCGTTCCCCCCAACGCACCCCCCTCCCCCACCCCACGCCGCCTCAGCCACTGCTCCCCACGCCACCTCCACATCCACCGTCATCTCCCTCGTCCAATAAAGCCGACAGTCGGCCTCCTCGTACAAAAACTGCGCCGGCACCCTCTCCTCAAAGTCCCCCTTCGGAATCCCATCGCGGAAGTTGACGTTCGGCGTCGTCCCCGCGGCCGCGCGCAGGAACGGCAGCTGGTCGTTGTAGTTGGCCAGCGGCGTGGTGTTGAAGAACGCCTGCTCCTCCGCGTCCGCATGGGCGTACGCGAGCGCGACATTGTACTGAACATAATCCCACCCCCAGTTATTTGTTCCCTTCACTCCCCCAATGGCCTGGATAGGCTCAGCGGTCGCGCGACCGCCCATGGCGATGTGCTTGACGCCAGCGAGGTCGCGCAGCAGGCGCGAGAAGATGGTGCACGTGGAGGCGCTAAGCAGTCGACCGTCAGTTGACCAGCGCACAACAATCGACTCGAGAAAAAAAAAAAAAACAGCAACTCACCAGTACCCGTCCGTCATGACGACAATATTCTCCGCAGCGAACGGCTGCGTCAGGTTCGACGCCGCGCCCCCGCCGTACCCCGTCACGTACACGCCGCCGCTGTTGAGCGGCGTGAGCACGTCGCTCAGATTCCACCGCGCCAGCTCCGTGTAGTTATCCCCCCTCTGCGGCACGGGGCCGAACTTGTGCGCCCACGACGCGAACGGCGCCTCCGCGGGTGTCTCGTCCGTGCGGTAATTAAGATACGAGCTCACCACGTCGGCCGTCAGCTCGGCCAGCGTGTCGTTGTCGCCGGCGTCGAGGGTGCGCGGCACGCCGGCGGCCAGGCCTGAGAACTTGCGGCCCAGGAGGTCGAGTTGGGGGGTGGCGCGGGCGCGGTCGGCGGCGGCGAAGGCGGGGAGGGTGGGGAAGAGCTGGGCGAAGAGGTCGTAGCCGAGGAGGATGGTGCCGCCGCCGTTGGCGCTGACGTCGATGATGAGTTTGGTTTTGTTGGCGGCGCGGGCGGCGGCGAGGAAGGTGCGCGCGGTGGTTTGGAAGGAGGTTTGCGCGGAGGTGCCGACGAAGCTGGGGACGCTGAGGATGGCGGTGTCGGAGTGGAGGGGCGTGGTGAGGAAGTAGCCGCCGATGAGGTTGTTTTCTTGGCGGATGATGGGTGGGGGGTAGCCTGGGGCGGGGGTGCTGGTGGCGGTAGTGGTGGACGTGGGTGCGGTGGTGCTGGATGTGGTGGTGGTGGTTGTGGTCGATTCGCCGTTGTGGAAGGATGTGTCTTCGGGGGTGGTGAAGTGAAGGTTGTAGAGGCTCTCGCCGCTGTCGATGCCGTCGAAGGGGATGAGGACCTTGGCGAAGTTCTGCATGGTGTGGCTGGTGCCGTTCTCGAAGGTGAGCGTGGTGGAAGCACCTGGGTAGATCCAGCGTCCTCTTCCGCCGCCGGTGAAGGTGCCCATGCCGGTGCCGCTGGAGCCGAGAGAGACAATGGCTAGCTCGTAGAAGACGTTGTTGTACAGAGCATCGCGGTCTTGCAGGGACCCGTACTGGCTCCAGTTTTCGAGCCACGTCGTGGCAACCTCCCCGTCGATCTCACTGATGGCCGAGGGGGCGAAGGAGACATTCCCAACCGAGGCTGCTAGAATGTCGGGGTAAGCGTACGGCTTGGGGATGCTCTGTCCGTCGTCTGAGACGGATACCAGAGGAATCGGCCGCCCGAAGTTGAAGATGCCGCCCACGGAATCCGGAACGTAGACGAAGTGGCCGTCATGCGTAGACTGGAGGATGCGGTAGATGGTGAAACCAAACTGGATACGGGTTAGCATTCAGTCGAAAAGATGTACGCGTCAACTCACAACCTACATCGTATTCCTTCGTGATGGTGCCGTCAGAAACTTTTTGCTCGAGAGCATCCAGTTCCGCGAAGACGTCAACAGGATCCTGAACCTTGTCGATGTACTCTTGGGGTGGGTCCTTGAGGTATGCCAGGGTGCTCTGCCACTCCCAGTACGGGCGAATGGCATTGATCAGGTCCAGGGCGGCCGTGGTGTTGATGGGCACGCTGTTGATGCACTCATAGGCCAGAGCTGCAGGCACGGTTGGAGTGACGCTCGGAGCAGCAGCCGTCTGGGACGCAGCCAGCACCGACACTGATGCACAGGCGGATCCCGTCTCATTCTGCCTCTTGTACAGCACCGGGTTGCCGGCGACTGTGGCGGCCAGGCTCGAGGCCAGAGCAATGTTCCTGAACAGAGACATTGCTTGCTTGATCGGGTGCGTGGCTGATGAACAGGCCCATTGGTAGATCAGGCCTCAGTTCTTATAGAAAAATGTACTTCAGGGGTAGTCAACCGCCAGGAACGAGCATGATCATGTCGCGATAGATGAGCTCTACTGCTTGAGGAAGTTGACAGGGCGGATCTGCGTTTCCACTAGGCACCCAGCGAATCAGCAACGCCTCTGCCATCGGGTTTAGCATGCGAGTCGAAGCTCAGCCGAGACGGCGAGTGCGGCTATCACAAGTGACTTCTCACCTTCCTATTGCGGTATGACCGCCCGGTTTATCAGCCAAGCGAGGCTTAATTGTTCCCCGCACCCTGCCATCCCAGTCGAACTTCGCCGTATGTTTCGAAATCTCCTCCGCAGGCCCACGCTTGACGGTAACTGTGCTTCCAGCATTGAGTGCTCACCTGGGTGGATTGCACCATCCGGTGGAGAGCGGGACGACGGCGAGCCGGGAATATTCACACGCTGATTCATTTCGCGAGTAACAGGCGCACAAAAGGATCCAAAATAACGTTTTATCATGCAGTATTGATATCTTAACGAACAACCACCTGGGATGTCTCCAACAGGGGAACAAACAATCCGAACAACCGCCACCCACTACCTGAACGCAACCGCTGCCTTATCCTCCATACAGTACGGCACGCTGGGCGTCCGCCACTCAGGCTGCGACGCCTCGTCCCCACCAAAGCTCACCACCGGCCTCAGGAAGCTCAAACTCCTCCCGCCAAACGCCGTCTTCTCAAACCGCTGGAACAAGCCGCTATCCTCGCGCAACCGGTCCGCAAACACGTTGTTCCAGCCCTGCCACACCTTGAACAGCAAATCGTACACGTGGTCCGACCCGTGCATGGCCGGCCAGCCGAACCTCTTCGCCCCCTCCCGCACCGCATCGCGCGTGTACAGCCCAACCTCCTGCTTCAGCGCAAACGTGTTGACGGCAACGAGCGACGCGTGGACGTAGTAGCTGCCGCCCTTGGTCGCGCGGTCGCGGAGCGCCAGCATCGCGCCCACGGCGCCGATGATGCCCGTCGTCATGTCCGACACGGGCAGCGAGGGGAGCACGCACTCGCCGCCGGGCAGCTCCAAGCCGCGGCCCTGGACGTAGGCGGCGCCGGAGGCGGCGTCGGCGATTTGCTGCCAACCCGGGCGCTCGGCGTAGTAACCGTCGGGCCCGTAGCAGTTCTCGGAGACGTAGACGATGCCCCTGCCGCGGGCGGCGGCGGTCTGGAGCAGCGAGGTGAGGCCGAGGCCGTACTTTTCGAGCTTGCTCTGGCGGAAGCCCTGGACGAAGACGTCGGCGGAGGCGACGAGGGCCTGGACGTAGGCGACGTCGGCGGGGTCGCGCAGGTCGAGGGCGATGGTGCGCTTGCCGGCGTTGAGGGTGAGCTGCATGACGTTGATGTCGACGAGGTGCGGCGCGTTGATGCGGATCACGTCGGCGCCGTACGACGACAGCACCGCGCCCAGCTGCGGGCCCGCGATGATGCGCGTCATCTCGACGACCTTGATGCCGGCGAGCGGGCGCGTGTCGGAGGGGTTGAGGGGCGGGAAGGAGATGGGTGGCGTGGGCGCGGCTTGGGGTTGCGGCTGGACGTTGACGAGAGGGTGTTTGGCCAGGGATTTGCCCATCTCGCTGTTGTTCCACTGCTCGGGCGTGAAGCACACGCTGCCGCAGAAGCCGCGGTACAGGTTGTGGAACTCGAGTTCCTCGGCGGTCTTCTGGCGGATGGTCTGGGCGATGTGGTTCCATGCCTCCTCGGGGGTTTTGCAGCCCGCGTCCGGGTTGATGCCCAGCGACTTGAGCAGCGCCACGGCGTTCAGCGAGCCGTGGACAGAGTACCAGGCGTCGGTCTTGGTGGGGTAGAGGGCGGTGGACCGGTACTTGAGCGGCGTGTCGATCCAGCCCTGCTCGTAGTCGGGCACGATGGTCTTCACCTTGCCCTGCTTCACCAGCGACACCATGTCCTCGCTGTCAACGTAGCCCGTGACGACGTTGGCGAACCAGAATCCGGTGTGCGTAGTGTCGACGGTGATCTGGCGGTCCTTGGAAGGGGCACCGCGCAGGGTCAGGATCTCGTCTGCGATGACGCCGCTCATGGCGTGTAGTGCTGCCGCCACCGAGACGGCCTTGATGGGTCCGGGAAGCACAGGGAAGTCATCGCCGACGAACTTGACTCTGGAGAGGATCTCAGGGTCCTTGGTGAAGCCGGGCGTCTGAGAGGCCAAGTAGTTGAAGATTCGGTGAGTGTCTTCCGGGACAGGAGTGAAGTTGGAGTCCGTGTGAGTGCCCGGGCCGTAGACGTCAGGGACGGTGGAATGAGAAGGTCCAGACATGGTGAGTGGCGAAGGATTGATGCAGAGGGGGGAGAGTGGTGGCAAGAGACTCACGAAGGGCCATCCTTATAAAGAAGCATCTGTGGTGGCAGTCTAGGTCGCCCTGATGAAAATCCACGTCATCAAATTGGAGTAGTTCAAACATACCGAAGGCCTCGGGTCGATCCGTCACCCCGAGTTTTCTGCGATATTACCTAAAACGGTCGTGCCCTGACGATCTACTGATCGCCAAGAGATAACGGACGAGGTTCGGGGAGCACGTGGCAATGGAGCACGCGGCAGGTGGTAAATGAGTGCCGTTGTATGCGTTGTATAAGAGCTCGGATCTGAAATGCTGCTTCTAGAATTATTCCCAGTCAGTCCAACACTTCTTTGAATCTTTCTCAACTCCTCTTGCCGAAAACCCACTCAAAATGGCGGAATCAGACATCAAAAAGGTCGCCATCATCGGCTGCGGTGCCATCGGCGCCTCATGGGCAGCCCTCTTCGCAGCCCACGGCATCGAGGTCGCAGCATTCGACATCAACCCCGCCGCTGAGACCTTCCTCCGCTCCCTCGTCTCCGAAGCTCTCCCAACCCTCGCCCAACTAGGCCAAACCGACGACATCCAAGCCGCCACGGCACGAATCCGCTTCACCACCTCCCTGGAAGACGCCCTCCAAGACGCCGACTTCGTGCAGGAAAACGGCCCGGAGCGCCTGGAATTCAAGCAACAACTCTTCAACGACATCACGCGCCACATCTCCCCCACCACCATCATCGCCACCTCCTCCTCCGGCCTAACCTGCTCCTCGATCCAACGCGCCGTCACCTCCCACCCAGAGCGCTGCATCGTCGGCCACCCCTTCAACCCCCCACACCTCATCCCGCTCGTCGAAGTCGTCGGCGGCGCCCTCACCACCCCCACCACCGTCACCCGCACCATGTCCTTCTACACCGCCCTCGGCAAGAAAGCCGTGCACGTCAAAAAGGAAGTCCCCGGCCACATCGCCAACCGCCTGCAAGCCGCGCTCGTGCGCGAGATCCTGCACCTCACCGCGGCCGACGTGTGCAGCGTCGCCGACATCGACGAGGCCATGGCGCACGGCCCGGGCCTGCGCTGGGGCGTCATGGGCCCGAGCGCGCTGCTGCACCTCGGCGGCGGGCCCGGCGGCATCGAGCACCTGAGCGAGCACCTGCTCGGCCCGCTGACGGGCTGGTGGGCGCCGGCCGATCCGGTCGTGGATGAGGGGTTGCGGCGGAAGTGGGTGGAGGGCACGTTGGAGGCGGTGGGGGGGAGGCGGTTTGAGGATTTGTCGAGGCAGAGGGATGAGGAGATTGTGGCGTTGTTGCGGACGAGGAGGGAGTGGGATGGGTATGCGGAGGGGAGGGAGGGGGAGGGGAAGGGTGGACAGTAGATAGCATAGAGAAATACCCGAATCAGACTTCTTTGTTTTTTTTTTATTTTTTTATTTTTTTTTAAGAAAATGTGTTTTGTTGTTTCGGCTGGACTGAAAAGTAACGGTGAATCCAAGATAGGGGTGAGCATTGTACTCGTCTTGCCGTGGAGGTGTAGGTAGGCGAGCGACTGCTGCGTCGTCGAGTGCGCGTTCAAGCCTTTTTCGAAGAATACGGATCGGAGACCCAGGCCTCGGTCTGTGGATACCCAGATCTGAGCGTTGGGAGGCCGTGATAGCCGGGTGAGATGGCATGTTTACTAGACAAGCTCGGGCTGCGCACCGACGCTGCCATCTCCGCGAAAAGAAGGGGTGGCGATGATGCCCACGTGTTGGGTGCGGGAGTTGACTCGTTGGGCGGCGATCATTTCGTCGACAGAGGCATGAAGCCGGTCCGTGTTGGTTAAGGGACAAGGGACAACGGTGAAGAAAAGGCGAAAAAAGCCTGCGGAGCTCGGCCGATGATAACTGGAGATCTGATATCGGAGATCTCTCTGCTCTGCAGGGACCAACTGCATCGTCATGGAACGCCTTGACCGTGGTCTATGTTGCCTCCTGCTGGTCTTAAATATCTTCGAAGTAAGCCAGAATGCCCCGTTAGTGTACCAGAAACCCAGTCTTTCATAATTAAAAAAAACAAAATGGCAAAAACAGACCAGCGTTTGTTCATCCTCGACGCCGACCTCAGCCACTGGTCAGCCCGATCGGGTAGCATCATCTCCTGCCGCACCGATGGCTCCGACAAACGCACCCTCGTGAAAAACCTCGACGAACTCCCCGACGGCATCGCCATCGACCACGCCCGCGGCCACATCTACTGGACCAATATGGGCCAGTCCGGCTTCTCCACCAACGACGGCTCCATCCAGCGCTGCAACCTCGACGGCTCCAACATCACCACCATCCTCCCCCGCTCCGCCACCTTCACCCCCAAGCAGCTCGTCATCGCCGAACAATCGCAGAAACTCTACTGGTGCGACCGCGAAGGCATGCGCGTCCTGCGCTGCAACCTCGACGGCTCCGCCCCCGAAACCCTCATCCAGACCGGCGCCACCGCCGCCGACCGCCAGGACAAGTCCCGCTGGTGCGTCGGCATCGCCGTCGACGAGCGCAACGGCTTCTTCTACTGGAGCCAAAAGGGCCCGTCCAAGGGCGGCGTCGGCCGCATCTTGCGCGCGCCCATTGACGGCCCGGTCGCCGACTTCCCCGCCGCGCGCGACGACGTCGAGGTGCTGCTCGACGGGCTGCCCGAGCCCATTGACTTGGAGCTGGATGTCGAGAGGCAGATTCTGTACTGGACGGACCGCGGCGATCCGCCGTTGGGGAACTCGCTGAATCGCGCGGCGCTGGCGGGGGGCGGGGAGGGGTTGCGGAGGGAGGTTTTGGCGATTCGCATGCATGAGACGATTGGGCTTGCGCTGGATGGGAGGAATCAGGTCGCCTATGTTACGGATCTGGCGGGTGGTGTGTACCGGGTGAAGGTGGATGGGGGGGAGGGGAGGAAGGAGGTTTTGTTCTCGGAGTTGGGGGATTTGACGGGGATTGCGTTGTCGGGACACTGATGTGTAACTGGGTGTGAGCCTTTATGTCTACCTAATAATATGTTAACAACAATAAGCATGCAATGACTGACTCTTGAAAATCCTATGCGTGCCCTGGCGAAAGGAATGCTATTCAGGTGGATACTCGCAATATTCTTACCTGGAACATTGGCGAAAAGAAATTGTCCGTGTTTAGGAACTGTCGTAGCGATTCTCGATATCCTCTGGCTATATAGAAGCGTAGCGACTGTGAATAGCATGCTACGCGCCATCGTAACCCGGAGAGAAGTATACGCATGCGGCGGGCTGCATTCCAGACTAAGAAAACCCATTCTGTAAAATAGTAGTCAGCATTCGTTCAGGTAAGCGTGCCGCAAGTGCTATACTGTTGCATCGCAAACGACAGTGGAGACGAAGATGGCGAAAGCCGAAGGCACATGGCGTCAGTCAACGCTAACGAAACCTTGGGAACCACAGGCAGGTCAAATGTTCCTTAAAGTAAAAGATGAAGAAAGTACGTGTGTGTGTCAATAATTTTTTTTTTTTTTTTTGAAAATGTGACTCTTCGACTGAGTCTAAAGAACAAAGCCGAAGGGCGGGGTCGGCCTCAGAATATACGATGCAGAGGGCATGTTCTTTATCTAGCCAAGTGTGCGGGCAATGTTCTATTTTGGTAAGGACGCCGAATCTCAGCACAGCCTCAACAGTTCCGGAGCGGATCCCGGGCCGGTCATATGGGTAGAGCAAATATACCGACGCCGGCTGTTAATCTGTCCCCGAAAGTCAAGAGACGTCGGACTCGATATCGGAGCTCGGCAGCTGAAGCGTATTGGCCGAACTCTTGGATTAAATGTTTACAGAGCCACGCTGCGTCTCGGCACGATCTAGATAGTATTCACACGCCCTACAGGAAGATACAATGGATGTTTGCAACACTTGAGGTGACGATTAGCAGGGTATGTAGCTTAGATCGATCTCGATCGGAAAATTATTGTAGAGCCGATAGCTGGGTACTTCCAGATGCTAGGTATTCCCATTTACATCCCCACTGCCGACGCTACTCTCTCTACCCCATCTTCAGACGACTCATCCCGCCCACTAATGACCAAGGCAGATAACTGGACCCATGCCACCCATGTCGCCGAGCTTTTCTGCAGGCACGGAGCGGTAAGTAAAAGCCTGCCGCCGACTCGCGACACACTCTCAATCGTACTATATAACTTGGCACGATGCTGCTGCTCGACCAGCTCTGCAGATATTGCGGGAGCGTTTCCGACGCTCTGATATCCTCCGTCGACAACATGGGTCTTCTCGGCGCCGTCCAGCACTACCTTGCCGCATTCGCGGTCGTGTCAACCCTCACCGCCGCAGAGATCACGCCGGGAGTCACACTCGCAGGCTACGGGAGTTTCTCTGGGACGACTGTAGGCCAAACATTAACCAACAAAACCCTCCCGGCTACCGTCAACGCCTGGCTCGGCATCGACTACGCCTCTCAGCCGGTTGGCGAGGGTCGTTTCGCCTCCGTCGGACCCCCGGCCGCGTTTACTGGGTGGAAGAATGCTTCGAGCTACAGCAAAGTCTGTGTCCAAGACCCTTCCGAGGTACCCTATCCTCAGGATGAAGCTTGCTTGACCTTCAACATCTATCGGCCGCAGGGCATCTCGCTGGAAGCAAAACTGCCAGTGCTCATCTGGATCCACGGAGTGAGTAAACTTCACCAGTCAAGCGAACCTTGAACTAATCCCGGTAGGGCGGATTTGTGGCAGGCTCAGCCCGCAGCTTCGACGGCGCCGCGTTCGTGGCGAACTCCAAGGAGCCGTTGGTCGTCGTGACCTTCAACTACAGGGTAGGTACTTGCCAGTAGCAAAAGAAAGGTTAGCTAAACAGACGCAGATCAACTCCCTTGGCTTCCTACCCTCGCCCCTCTTCGAGCGTCTGGGCCTGCTCAACCTCGGCCTGCTCGACCAGGAACAACTCTTCAAATTCGTCCAGCAACACATCTCAGCCTTCGGCGGAGACGCCGACCGCGTCACCATCGGCGGTCGCTCCGCCGGCGCCCATTCCGTCGGCATCCACCTCTTCCACAACTACAACAAGACCGCCGGCCCATCCCCCCTCTTCTCGCAAGCAATCCTCCAATCCGGCTCCGCCACCGCGCGCGCCTTCCCCAACGCCTCGTACCCCCTCTACCAATCCCAATTCTCCACCTACCTCTCCCTCCTCAACTGCCACAACCTCACTGCCCCCACCGACGCCGCCCTCCTCTCCTGCCTCCGCGCCGCCCCCACCGACGCCATCCGCACCGCCAGCACCACCATCTGGCTCGCCAACGAATACGCCATAACCTGGCCCTTCCAACCCACGCGCGGCGGGCCCCTCCTCGAACAATCCGGCTCCACCTCCGGCCAGCACGCCCAATTCTACCGCATCCCCACCCTCACCACCAACGTCCTCAACGAAGCCAAGTACTACTCCCCCGGCGACCTCCAAACCAACACCCACTTCCTCACCTACCTCCAAACCCTCATCCCGGGCCTCACCCCCGCCGACCTCGCCGACCTCGCCCGCCTCTACCCCGACCCCGCAGGCGACGTCAACGGCACCCACTCCCCCTACGCACACTCCCCCAATTCCACCCAGTACGACCGCATCTCCGCCGCTCTGACCGACAACCTGTACGCCTGCGCCGGCCAGGACACGGCCCTCCGCCTGTCCGCCGCCGGCGTCCCCGTCTACAAGCTCCTCTTCGCGGCGAACAACTCTTTTCCTGCGTGGGAGGGCGTGCCGCATACGGCGGATACACGGTACACGTGGAACGAGCCGGCGTGGGGGGAGAAGGGGGTGCAGTATGCGGACGTGGGGGCGTTGCTGCAGGGGTGGTTTTCGGATTTTGTGGCGCTGGGGGGGGATCCGAATGCGGGGCGGAGGGAGGGGGTGCCGAGGTGGCCGAGGTATGTGGATGGGTGGGGGGAGGGGGTGCCGGGGTTGCAGATGCGGGTGGAGGCGTGGGGGGCGTCGAGGGTGGAGGGGGATGCGGTGAGGAGGGGGGAGTGTGAGTGGTGGAGGGATGAGGGGAGGGCGGGGAGGTTGGAGAAGTGAGGGATGTCCTTTCTTTTCTCTCTCTCTCTCTCAGTCTCTACCTACGAGGTAGTAGTGCGGGGGTTTTCCGTGGTTGGCGGACGCGGTCCTGGTCGGTGGGTTGTGGACAGTCGGTGTTGGGTACCAGCGGCGGTCGTTCCTGTACTTTGCACCATGGGAGAGCTGTGGATTGCATGGCACCTCGATGGTAGAACTCGTACATTATCCAGTCATGAAGACAACTCAGTACAACTGACACAAAGAAAGACTGCAAAGGGATATCGAGCAGTTACGAAAAACAAGCAGCAGAACCAGACATGACGGTGCAACCTTACACGTGAAGTTGATCAACCTACGCGTCCCCCACGAGCCTGGCACGCGTCAGAGGCCGTTTCAATCCAAGCTTCGTCCTAGTCACCCTGCTCATCAGGTCAAGCACCGTAGTATCAAGCCGGAAGACCGTCTCGCGGAAGCACGTCCCCGTGGTCCAGTCGTACGAGACGCCCACAGCCCGTTGCATGCCGCCCTCGCTGCCACAGAGCAAGATGCCCACCGGCGGCCGGGTAGCCTGGAACAAAATGACCTGCATATTGCGCGTATCGACAAGCGTAAAGATCTGTGCCGGACAAACCATCAGCGAAACCGCACAAGCACGAGAGAGAAAGAGAGAGAGAGAGAAAGAACTTACCCGCTGCTCATTAGGCCCCGCATACTTGGCCCTCTCCACCATCTCGGCCACCTCCGCATCACCCGTCGGATCATCGCCCACGCACTCCCCATGCGCATTCCTATGATGCCTCGCCAGCGGCGACCCAAACGGCGCCCACTCCAGCCTCCCCATCCGCGCGCCAAAGATCTGCGCCTCGACCGTCTCGATGTCGAGGTGGCCCTCGAAGCCGAAGAACCACGGCTGCGTGTACCAGAACTTGCCCGCGTACAGCTGGCGCAGCAGGTACGGCGCCGCGGCGAGGAGCGGCGCGGAGATGAGGAAAAGGATGGCGCCGACGGCGTAGAGGCGCACGCCGAGGAGGAGAACCGACATGAGGAGGAGGAGGCCCGACGAGTGCAGCGCGAGCTGGCAGAGGAGGCGCTTCCAGGAGGTGCGGCGCAGGTTTTTGACGGGCGCGAATTGCTTCCAGCGGATGGAGGCGCCGAGGGCGCCGTCGATGATGATGGCGTCGTCGGAGCATACGCCTGGGCGGTTCAGCGGGAGCGGATCAGGTGGGATGGAGGGGGGAGTCACTTACCGGCAATCTGGCACGAAGGGTAGATGTCCCAGAGGTTGGCGTTCCAGGCGTCGTCCATGGACGACCAGTGTTGGCCCGGCGTCTTTGGCAGGGTGCAGACGAGCCGCTCGAGCAGCTGGTCGCTGTCGTTGGCGAGCGAGAGGCGGGCGAAAGCCTGAAAGGCCGAGTCGGTGCGGTCGACCTTGGGCCGCACGCGGAGCAGGCCCATGAGCGCGTAGGAATGGTCGCCGGCAAGATGCTGGTGCTTCGTCTTGCGGCTGTGGAGGCACTGCAGCGCGATCGTGTCCAGCTCGAGCTTGCCCAGCGTCAGGTTGCCCTCGTAGTGGTCGACGAGCTGGCGCGCCACGGCGGCGTCGGCCCAGGCTCTGCTGGGGAACTGGCTCTTGGACATGGACAGGGGCGCGTCCAGCTGCCCGCGCGTGTAGACGAGGATGGGGGTGCGGGCCGGGCTGAGGAGCACCTCGGGGAACGTCCACAGCCGCTCGCCCCACTGCCGGAGCATGTCCCACGTCGTCATGTCGCCCGAGTCGTTGGAGGGCCCGACGGCGATGCAGAGGGCGGCGGCGCCGCGGATGACGTCGCTGATGCGGTACACGTCTTCCTCCAACTCGCGTTCGTCGGGCATGCAGCTGCTCCCGATCCAGTATGCGGCGAGGCCGGCGGATCGGGTCGCTGTCTCGGCTATGTGGTGGAGCGCTTCCATGTCCTCCTTTGACTCGTGGCGGAACTGCTCTGCCGTGTATGCGACGAAGAGGTAGTTGCCGGTTGGGTTCGTCTTGTTGTCGGACACGTCCACCGGCAGGATGTTCACGCCGTGGTTGGTCGAGCGGTCGGTAGGGTTTCGGAGGAAGCAGAGGTAGCGAGGGTTGAGAAGCCGCTTCATGACCGGATTACTAGTCTCGACTGCTGTGGTACGCTGGGTTTGGTCGGATCTGACACGGTCAGGAGTTGCTTCGGAAGAAAAAGATACACCAAGCAGACTTACTGTGAAGGGTATTCAAGAGCGTTCCGCACCACCTTGGAGTAGCCGTGGTACTTGTACGGGAAGCAGTCGTACTTGCCTCCATTCCTCACCTGGGCTCCGTCGCCGGCGAACATTATCTACAAGGTCAGCAGGATCGAAGGTCAGAAAGGTCGAAGTGCCATACCATGACGGTGAGGGCGACGCAAGCCGGAATCCACTTTGCTATCATCCAACCCGAACCGTACTCCTTGTATTCCCCTTTCACAAAGTCGAAGTGGTTTGTTGGCCAGTTTGCCAACCGGAGCATCATGGTGCTCACGTTTCTGATGTACGTCCGCCGATACGTCGACGTGCCAGGGTTTTCGTAGATTTCATCCTAGAGCTTTTTAGTTTTTGCTGCTAGGGTACTTGCATGGGGAGCATTACGGTGCACTGGACAACAAGCTTGGCGATGTGGCCGTCATAAGGGCTGATATACCGATCATCTTCAGCACCCTCCCAGACGCGCGTCATGCAGTCGCGATGTCTGAACCCGGTCTGGTCATACTTCCACGCCGGCTCTTGGTAGTAGTGCGGTGACTTCCAACGGAACCGAGAACGCGGGTTGAGCGCATTGATCCAGCCTTTGGGGCGGCGAGACTTGATGGAGAATCAACACTTGAAATCTGAACCGAAGCACTGAGGTCTACGTACATAGGCGGTGGACGAGCCAACGGCCGACACTTCTGTGCCCGGATGCTTCTGTGTCCTCGGTTAATCCCCATCGCATCAACACCAAGTGCACAAAAGCTTTACCAGCATGTTCGATCGGTCCGGAGGCATGGCTTGTATCGGTCCTTGCTGAGAGTAGTTCTTGTTCATATCAGCAAAGGCATCTTGATGGAAGAAATGGTCGACTTACCATCGGGGGCTGGTACTGAATTGGCCCGTGAGCATTGTTCGGTGGAGGAGTCGTCTGCGGCCAGCTCCCTGACCCCGGTATGTAGCCACCGCCATGATGAGGAGAAGCCTTTAAAAGATGCCATCAGTCTTGCACGTGTACGTTAAGTGTCTCCAGCATCACTTACCGAGTGAATTTCGGTCATCGGGAAGCCTTGGTTCGGAACATAACCGCCTCCGTGGTGAGGTGCTGCCTGATGAAAAGTCAGTCTTGCCAAGTTGCAGCATGTGGGAAACTGACCATTTTGCTTTCTGTGCGAATTTCTGAGCTGAGTTGGTCGGACTGCACTACAGCGTGGAAAGGTGGGGATGATGGGAATTTATAACCACATTGGTTCTTCCCTCTGGAGCGAGTCATTTACTTGGTGGCCCTGAGGGCGATACACAAGAGACGGGCGGGTTGCTGTTCTGGGGCTGTCCAATGGGGAAACCCTGCAAATCAACTAACTGCAGCTGAAGGATCACATTAAAGGGAGCGTGCATTTGGCATAAGTGTCACACGACGGACTACTGTAGTGGCTTCGCGAGGCCCACTCCAGATATTCGGCCCCGTCCACCAAGATCATGCTCCGATGTAAACTAGCCAATGATGAAGCTGTGGGGTAATGGGGGTATAGATTATTCAAGGCAATCTCTTTGACGACAAACATAATGTAACACGGTGCTAGTGGGTGGGGCCATAAAAACGTGGGCTGAGACTCAAAAAGGAAAGTTGATCGGGAATCCCTCACTAACAGGGCGACTCTGGCTCTGAATCGAGTCTCAGGCTGCAGCTTCGAGTCCAGGCACCCGCGAGGGCAGCAGGAGTATGTTTCTAATTTTATCCTTGACTTCAGGCTGTGTTACAGAAACCCTTGCATTCAGCTGCATCGAGCGTGCGCCATTTGAGCTGAGTGGTCGCCTCTCGCTTCTTTTCACTCCGCAGAGCGTCAGCTCAACGCCACCGCGGTTACACCCACGAAATTTAGTCTTGGGCCAAGCAAAACTCTAATTCCAGTGAAGTTTGCCACGCGCTCTCAGCCTTGCCGGTCCCAATCTTTTTTTTTTTTTTTTTTGAGGTTACCAAGGTCACACTTCACGTCCCAGCACTCTCTTCACAACACGGTGTAGGCGCAATGGCACAAAGCCAGATCCCTCTGCAAGAATGGGTTTGGGATAACGGGGCGACTCGAGCGACAAGGTCAACACGCACTGTCTTGGACTTCCTGCAGCAGCCTGACCCGTGGAAAGGCCGTTTCCGGATATTGTAAGTTTTGCATTATAGCCAACAGCCATCTGCTATGCTAAAGTCACCAAGATCAGTTCCGAGAGATGTTGCTGCGTTTGAGAGAACGCAAGCGGTCCTCAACGCGTACCTTGCCCATCATGATGTTCCTGAAGAGTTCTCATTGGAGGGCAAACAAAGTGTCAACTACTCATTCGGATACGAGACGAGTGACAGTGGACACAAGAAGAGTAAGTACTGTCCAAAAACGTGGAACAGGCTGCAATTGACCCAAACTAAGTCACTTGGATGCGCCTCGTTTCCAAGAGCCTAGGGATAAAATACGACGTTGCTTCACAAAATCCACGAATTGACAATCCGGTAATCTCTTTACAAGACAACAGGATTGACTCGGCCTGGTTCAACTTTGCCTTCGTCCTCATTGAAGAACAAGGCGCAGGTTTCCCAGACTTGAGGTCCACGCTATTGTGCTTTGGCACCGTATCACGACTACACGAAGCATTTGATGCGTTGGCTCTGAGCGACATACAACTAAACGATCCCTACTTCGTCTTCGTTCCAGTACTTCGCAGTATTTGGAGAAGCATCGACGACGTCTCATGGCTTCTGGCAGACGTGTTCCGCGAGGTCGAAAAGGTGAGCGACAACCGAACGCCAACCAGACGCTTGATAATAACGATAGAAGACCACAGTCAGGCGCACAGCTCCGAACGAGCGTGGCGGAACGTCGGTAGACTTTGCCGAGCTGCACGACATCTCCAAGCATGAGATCTACTTATCCGAGGCAACCGAAGCAGCACAACTCGTAGCCAAAGACATGATCGAGACGTACCGAGCCCGCTGCCAGGGCATCCCGCCACCGGGGTCCCAGGCGGTTGAGAGGAAGCTCCTGCATAGTGCTCGGATGTTCAAGGCAACGCATCTTCGACTTGCAAGCCTGGGAAAGAGAATCGCAAATATCACCAGCCTGGTATGTATACTTTCCTGCTCGCACCTCGAACCTGGCCTCTAACAGCCCTTCCCAGGCGTTCAACAGCGTCACGCAAGAGGACAGCCGCTCGATGCACACAATCGCGCTCATAACGCTGGTCTTCTTGCCGAGTACGCTCGTCGCTGCTGTGTTTGGGAGTTCCTTCTTCGACTTCGACATGGACGATGAGAAAAACAGCATCACTCACATCTCCCCCCTCTTCTGGATGTTCTGGGTAATATCTGTCCCAGTCACCGTTGTAGTTGTCCTGCTGTGGTGGAAAATGAGCCCAAAGAAGTGGATTCAGAGGAGGAAACACGCGGCTGAGGTTTGAACGTCTCCAAAGTTAGATACCTAGATCCTGAATCTTCAAGCTACGTTGTAATGGATACCTGAGGCCATTGATTTCACCGTCTGAAAACTATTGCTGAACGCTTTCCTCACCACGGGGATTGCCGGATTGGGTTAGTTCGATTGCCTAGTAACTGACTGCCCCTCTACAAAGGCACGATCGCCACCATAATCTCCATAGACTTTGCATTTGATCACAGTTCTGTAAGCTGCAGCCAGGAGCAGATTCATTTCGGGTGCTTACCATCAAAGAACGGCTACTGGAAGGCACTGGGAAACGGCGCGACGTCTCGTGCTTGTACAGCGTTGTGTTTGAGAGCCATTGGGCAAAATAGCCGCTGTGGCAGTTGACAACACAGGTGATTGGTGCCGCGGAGGGATCTAGGCTACGAGACCAAGACAGGGCGCCTTTCGAACGAGGAAAGCAGTACAACGTGTCGCTCAAGCTGACTGTCTACTGGACAAGGCTCTTCGGGATGCTGTCTTGGCTCAATATTGCGGCAGCATCATTGGAACCACTATGTCACATGTTGATTGTCCTTGCCGAGTGGGTTAGTGCCAACCAGGGCCCATAGCTCGAAAGCACGTGGTGCGGGTCCTCCACATCCACAGTAGCCTTGAGTTGCTAGAAAATGCATGGTCGCACTAGCATTCGCAAGGATCTTTTCACATAGACTGGTCATCAAGGGTTGGTTGCGTACCCTTGAAGTCTGAGCTAACCTCAAGTTATTGATGACCTTCGCTTATGCTTGATTATCTACGCGCCACAATCCTTTCAAGTTGAAGCATGAAAGAAACGCACAAAGTCGTCACGATCACAGCAATCACAACAGTAGACGCAGCTACAAATAATTGTTGAGGGGTGATTATGAACAGACTATGTAAACATCGGATTGACAATAATTACTCGGATAGTTTAGAGAAGTCGCTGTGGATGAAGCCTGGGACAAGTCAATTGAAGTTGCATATGATGGATCTCACGGACTTACTGAGGACTCAAGCTTCTACGAAGCAATCTGCAGCTGCGGAAAGTTCCTCCGAACAGCCTCGAGAACGTCTGCTCCAGGGCCAGTGAAGACCAGCTTCGCGTGCGGCAATTCGTCCTTGGCCAGGTTGACGAGCCTCTCGAACAACACAGTCAATTCGCCAAGCCCCCGCACCCCGAACCCGATGGATACGGCATTCCATGGCTTCCCACTGTGTCCCGCACGAAATTTGGTAGCGGCTTCATCGACGGCGTCCTTGTCAGGGTTGAGGCAAAGGAGTTCGGCTTCCAGACCAGCGGTACTGTTGAGTACTTCAATGTCGTGGAGTACCGAGGCGCCGATCTTCTCGACGTCGAATTTGTCGGAGTGGTTTACGGTCGCCCAGTCGAAGTCGAGGCCGATGACCAGGACCGATGTTGATGCAGACATGGTTGTAGGAGATGCCGGTGCGAACTGTGGTTGAAAATGATGGTGTTTGTCGTTGCAATCGCTGCCTTTCGGATACCTAACGAAAGTAAGTTTTCTATCTACTTCTGTGTTCTTATACAACAGCTTGTGATCTGCTCTTCGGCCTTCCGAGAGCCCGAGCTAAGATCAGCCGGGCTTTGTAAACTCCCGAACCAGGCCGAGAATGTGGGGTGTGTGTAAAGATCGGCGACCACATGGTTTGAGGCACCCCACCGAAAACAGGGGTATTTACGGATCGCCGGCCTGTTCATTTCTCACGTTAGCCCCATCCGCTTATTCATCCTATCGGTACATCTCACATAAGGACCGTAACCTTTATCCAAGCCCTCACCTCCACAGTCACGTTTACGGGTAGAAACTGAAGTTTGAGCGACGTAGTAAGCAGCAGGGTAGCATATCGACGTCCTTAAATTCAAGTTGGACTTAATGCAGGGAATCGATGAGGGAAATGATTTGATATCGTCGGCCATGATAAGATTTATTATATCTATCCCGACTCACTTGGCTGAAAGATTTATCATGGAATTTTCACAATCTACATTACACACCAAAGTCGTGGTATGGTCCAGGCCTTTTTTCGTGGTAAGCCATTTGCTTACGTGACCCTACCTACGACCATCCCCCACTCGGATGTTTCTTTGGGAAAAAAAATATCCGTCCCACACTATGCACCTGCTCGCCGACCTAGCCGCTGAATGAACCCTCAAAGTTCTTTAATGCTGACCCTCAAGCTATCATGTCCCTGGTTTGGGGCAGCGGAATAATCTTCGCCGTACGTGGTTTTCTAAACTTGGCATCTTTTTCCCTGATATAATGGCTTCATAATTGATGGTTGACCGGACCTCAATGGATGGGTATAGTAGGGAGAACAGAGGTTTAGTTCCTATCTCGAGAAAGCTGAACGTTATTTTGCGAATGCGAACTAGAGCCTAGCCGCCTTGCTTTTATCCTCTAAACGTGCACTAAGAACTATTCGCTCACTATGGTGCAACCGGAACAAACGAAATGTCAGACATAAATGCATGATTCGATTTAGCATTTATTACAACATCTTATTGTGGCTTCAACTAGCCCCCCACTACAACGCAAAAGGTTACACAGCAAACTCTACGCCACCCAACACACCAGATCCTCCTCCCAGATGGGGCACATGTCCTCGCAGTCCGTCAGCTCTGCCTGAGAGATCTGGGGGTACGGATCGGACTGGGGCGTTTGGGTACGTGATGCTCACACCTGCTTGCCGCAGAACCGGGAGGGGGATGCGGATTGTTGCCGCGGTTGTGTTGTTGTCGTCCTCTGCGGTAATGGCGAAAGCGACGAGGATGAGGAGGCGGAGGACGAGGCGCTGACCGGTAGTGGCGGAGGTGGCGCGGCGGTGCAGGAAGCCGGTGCGGCAGAAGGTGAGGATGTCAAGGGCGAGATTGCGGAGGACGGTGGGGGAGACGAGCGTGGCCATGTGGGCCCGGAGGGCCGTCGACGAGTGGCGAAGAGACGTCGGTCTTGAGGACGGAGACATCGATGCCTCGTCCGTGGATTGCGTTTTGATTCATGATCATAAGCTGTACTTTCGCCCTTGAGATGTTGGTGTGTTTTGATCACGCGAGTATAAATTCTCGAAGAGCTTGAAGAGGAATTAGAGTCGTATCTATGATATAGATGAAGGATAGTCCGAACAAAAGGGAGCGAGGACTAGCAGGCAATGCATTGTCAGTGTTATCATCTCTTGGCTAGGTGTTATTTCCTGGCCTTCAAGGTTCGAACTGTGGACACTGCCTTGAATAGTCCCTTATTTCCGAAACCATTATGCCAATATCCCGCCGTCGATTTCGTGTACAGCACCGGTAATGTACGAGCACTGACTGCTCAACAGCCATGCAATCAGCTCCGCTACCTCTTCTGGCTCACCCGCCCGGCCCAGCGGCGCGAGTTTGTTCCAATCCTGCTGGCCGTCCTTTGCGCCAGGGCAGTCCAAAGTCATGGGCGTGAGAATAACACCGCTAAAAATGAACCACGCATCAACACGCTGAGACCAAAAGACAAGGGGAAGATCACTTACGGCGCAACAGCATTCACCCTGATACCCCACTCGCCCACCTCCCTCGCCACACTCTTCGTCAACCCAAGAACCCCATGCTTCGCCGCCGCATACGCGCTCGCCCGCGGACTGCCCCGCAACCCAATAATGCTCGACGCATTCACGATGGAAAAGCCGCCGACGCCGCCCTCGACGAGTTTCTTGGACGCCCGCTTCATCTCGCGCACCTGCTCGCTGACGCAGACCATCGCGCCAGTCAGGTTGATGCCCAGCACGCGGTCCCACTCCTCATCGGGCGTCTCCTCAAGCGGCTTGACATTCAGACCTTCGTTGATGACGCCAGCGAGGTTGGCGGCGCCGGTCAGGGCGCCGAGCTCCGCCACCGTGGCTGCGGTCCAGGCGGCAACGGCGCAACGGTCGCGCACGTCGAGGGCGGTGGTCAGGACGCGGGCGGTGGGGGTTTGGGCGAGGATGGAGGCTTTGGCTTTGGCGAGACCCGAGGCATTGACGTCGGCGAGGGAGACGGCGGCGCCGCGGGCGGCGAGGAGGTGCGCGGTGGCGAGGCCGATGCCGGATGCAGCGCCGGTGATGGCGATGACTTTTCCGGTGAAGGAGGCCATGGTGTTGAGTGGTTTGGGAGGCTGGAAGGGAAGGGACGGCGGTCGGAATGGGATGGGTGTATGAAGCAGGATCTCAGACTCTTCCGTGCTCTTCACGACAGGCTTCTGAATTTCCAGGCTTTTTATCAACTTCGATGGCAGCAATCCTAATGACACCGTAACTGCACTGCTTCTAGCTCTTTATAGGAGAAATGCCAGAATAGACTATCATCGCTAGCATGCGGCCGTAGGATTTCACCGAGTAGATCCAGTGTCCATGGCCAAACATGTTTCGATGCAGTGGTATCTGCGAGTCAGCTCGAGCGGATGTCGTATCTTCCATCGAGACGTGGGGACGGAGATAGTTGCGGAAGCGGAATGGGCAGACCATCGAGAAAATAACTCGTGCTGCAGAATCACTTGCCAAGTTGCCCCAGAACTCTTCACGCGAGGATCTACAGCCTGCGCCGCATCCCTGCATGGAAAATTCTTCAGCCTGACCAGTTAACTAAATTATTGACCATCATCATTACTCGCTGTTATACAGCTTCCATACTTTTCACCGCTTCATCGGAGCTTTGACGCCGCAAGCGCAAAGTGGGGCAAACGGCGCGGTCGAGAGCTGCGGCAGGCGGCGGGCGGCAGACAACGGAACCACCCGCCGGCTTGCGTCTGAAGTATCGTTAGCGCATTATAGTAAAGATGTGTTGCGAGTAATGGAAGGTGTTGATGTTGATGCAGTCGAGGTGTCATGGGAATTAAGATTAGTCATGCGCACGTTGATTGGTTGAACACGTCGACGCGTCTCGGATGGCGCGTGATCGACGCGGCTTCTCCTCACTTCAGAGCTCCAAACCTCCGCTCCCAACCTCCCGCCTCACGTACCCCAGGTCATCACGGTCCACACCACACCATCGATGTCGTCTTCCAACTGCCATTGGACATCCGTATACCACGCGTGTCTGCTTCTCGTGCTGTTTTCGCACTGATTACGCCGCTCCTGTCTTCGCTAACCTGCGCTGCTGCGCCTCCGCGTTCCACGACCGTCCTTCATCTCGCGCCGGTACAAACACTCTCTCACATTTCGCTCCACAGAGCCAGGGCTGCTCTTCAAAGCCCGGTGGGTGGATGGGATGGGCTCTGCGGCACATCCGGGCACGTCATTCCATATGGCAATCCCACCAGGAGACTGTATCGCGGCTGCTCAGCTTGCGCAGAGAGTTCGACGTTCACAGGCAGATGCAACTCATGCTGGTCATGGGGCGCATCTGCAGGGGCTGACGCTTCCGTCTGTGGCTCTGCTGTCTGTACAAGTCGAGTTTGGATAGCCTGAGGCCATGCTTGACGTACGCAAGCAGGACCAACTTTCGCTCTCCATCAAGAGCTGGGGGACCTGTAGGGGCTTCCGTTCGCAACTCACAGCACAACTATTCTTGTTGTGCCTGCCGTTGCGAGCAGACCAGCTTCCCGGCGAAAGCTGGGGGTCTGTAGGGGCTTCCGTTTGCGGCTCACGGTGCGGCCTTGGGACTACCTTCGCAAGCATATCCTGAGAGTCAAGGCTGCTCGTATTCAAAAGCCTGGGTGGGCGGGTTCTGTGCTGTATTGCACGGGGTTTATTTTTCTTTTCCCTTTGCGCACTTACCTTCCGTGTGCTCTGCACTGACTTGTTATAGTATAGGATGGAGCCTTCTGTCTCCGAAGAGACGTACCTCGTTTCCAATGCCCCTGCGATTGTCAGCTGGCACTGCGATGACAACGGTCCATCTTTCTTTGGTTTCAAGACGCCGGATACCGGCTGTCAAGCAACACTGAGCATCCGCTCACTGTCTAACGAGAATGCTGCTTCCATCAATCTACGTGTGCCCGTTGGCCTCAAATCTGTCGCGAAGAGGGTGCCTTTGTTCTTGATGATCCAATTGGAGCACGTTCTCAGCCTTGAGAAGACCGCACACCTGAGCGATGGCCAGATTCCTGAGCTGGTTCGGAACATCTTGGTTCGCGATGGCATGTGTTCCTCTCATGAGGACATGATGCGTCTTGAATTCCATCTGGCCCAGCCCGCCACTGTAATAGTCCCGAACAACCCTCCTTTGATTCCAAGGACGAAGGGTTCGTCAACTGTCCTTCAGTCCTTGCGTCTGCTGGCTCGTGCCACATCCTTCACAATCTACCTTCCACACAATGGAGTTTTGCAAGACGACCTTGAGGTGGTCTGCCACAATGCACGTGACGGAACGATGAAGTCTATCCTGGCCACGACTCGCTTGCCAGCGCTCTATGGTGGCAAGGGTGGGAAAGAGATGGACCTTGAGACTCCCCCGCCTGAAAGCCCTCCTTCATACGATGAGATTGCCGAGTTGCCGCCATCGCGTCGTCCAAGGTCGAAAAGCACTCGTAAGCATGAAGAACGTGCGGTCACTCTTATCTCGTACTAATTCTTGTAAGATGACGAGGAACCCGCCGCCAAACGGCCGAGACCATCACGGCTGGATGCAGAAGTGCAGAAGGACTGGAAGTCCAGTGTTGAGCAACAGCTGGAAGCACTGAACAAAACGGTTGAGACTGTCCGCAAGCAAGTAGAAACTTTAGAAGAGCGATCGGAGGTATCTGACCAATTGAGTGGCCTTCGGAATCAGCTCAAGTGCGTCGAGCAGACGATGACGTTGCTTCGCACCCAAATGGAGCAGACGGAGCAAAGACTCCAGAAACAACTTCTCGACTTCAAGGCCGAGATACAGCAGGCTCTCGACGACAGGTTCGAGATTTTAGAGAGCAATCTCGAGTACAGGATGGACCAACATGAGGATGATTTCGGCGAGATCGCAGATGTGCATATAGATGACAGACTGCTGCTTTTCAAGGAAGAGTTGTCGGAACATGTCGACGAAGAGGTTCGCACGGCACGTAGGTCGCTTAGGGGCAGTGTTCAACGAGCGAGCCTGCTGATAGAATTGAGTGAAGACGAATGATATGAAGAGAATCGAGAATTGATGTAGAGTGCCTCCGAAGGAGATATGGGGAATGAAGTTGTGAAAAGAATGCAGGCTAGGTATACGCCTGCCGCTGTGCACGGCGAGTCATGATTGGTCTTGGAGGGGCGCTAGATAAATATATTTAATATGTACCTCGGGTAGCACCTGCACCCTGGCGTTACGCAAGACCACGTCTGAATTGCGCCAGCACCAACACCTCAGACCACCAAACCTCCCCAGCATCTAATTTACTTCCCCACACCAAGAAAGAGAAGAAATTGGAAAAGATGGGATCCGTGCAAGATGAAAGCGATTACCCTTACGACCTCGGGTCCTTTCACCGCCCCATCAGCACCCGCAGCAGCACCGCCCAGATATGGTTCGACCGCGGTCTCACCTGGAGCTACGCCTTCAACCACGAAGAAGCTGCCCGCTGCTTCGAGAAAGCCATCTCCCACGATGGCTCGTGCGCCATTGCCTTCTGGGGGCTCGCCTACGTAAGATACTCCACGGTAACCGCCACTCAAGGTCTACTACTCAACTAACCCATCCTCCTAGGCCCTGGGCCCCAACTATAACAAAAATTGGGATCTCTTTGATAAGACCGACCTAGCCACCACCTTGTCGCGCACCCATCACGCCGTGCAGCAGGCGCAAGCGTACGCTGAGGCAGCCTCGCCAGCAGAACAGGCTCTCATCACAGCCCTCCCACTCCGCTTCCCAACCGACGCCGCGAACCCGGACTTCAAGGCGTGCAACCATGCGTACGCCGAGGGCATGGCGAAAGCCTACCAGCGCTTCCCCGACGACCTCGACGTCGCCGCCCTCTACGCCGACGCCCTCATGAACCTCACCCCCTGGGCCCTCTGGGACCTCCGCACTGGCTTGCCCACCCCCTCCTCCCGTGCCCCAGAAGCCCAAGCCGTCCTTTCCCGCGCCCTCTCCTCCTCCCCCGTCTCCGCCGCCTTCACCCACCCCGGCCTCCTCCACCTCTCCATCCACCTCCTCGAAATGTCGCCGCACCCCGAACGCGGCCTCCCCGCCGCCGACGCCCTCCGCGACCTCACCCCGGCAGCCGGCCACCTCCGCCACATGCCCGCCCACCTCGACATCCTGGTGGGCGACTACCGCGCGGCCATCGCCGCCAGCCGCGCCGCCTGCGCCGCCGACGAGGCGTACTACGCGCGCGAGGGCGGCGACAACTTCTACACCGTCTACCGCCTGCACGACTACCACACGCTCGCGTACGCGGCCATGTTCGCGGGGCAGGCGGGCGTGGCGCTGGCGGCGGTGGCGCGCATGGACGCGCACATCCCTGAGGAGGCGCTGCGGGTGGAGAGCCCGCCGATGGCGGATTGGCTGGAGGCGGGGCTGTCGGCGCGGTTGCACGTGCTGGTGAGGTTTGGGCGGTGGGGGGAGATTCGGGCGGAGCGGATGCCGGAGGATGCGGCGTTGTATTGCGTGACGACGGCTATGCTGCATTATGCCAAGGGGGTGGCGGCGGCGGCGGTGGGGGAGGTGGGGGAGGCGGAGAGGGAGAGGAGGTTGCTGCGGGAGGCGGTGGGGAGGGTGCCGCTGAGTCGGATGGAGTATCCGAATAGGTGCGTTGACGTGCTTGCGGTGGCGGAGGCGATGCTGGATGGGGAGTTGGAGTATCGGAAGGGGAGGTTTGAGGAGGGGTTTGCGCACCTGAGGCGGGCGGTGGAGCTGGATGATGGGCTGGTCTATTCGGAGCCGAGGGCTTGGATGATGCCGAGTCGGCATGCTTATGCCGCGCTGCTGCTGGAGCAGGGCCGCGTTGAGGATGCGACCGAGGCGTATGCGGAGGATTTGGGCTACGTGACGACGCTGCCGCGCGCGAGCCAGCATCCGAATAATGTTTGGGCGTTGCATGGTTATCATGAGTGCCTGACGAGGCTGGGAAGGGTGACCGAGGCGAGGATTGTCGAGCAGCAGTTGAAGGTGGCGCTTGCGGTGGCGGACGTTCCGATCACGGCGTCGTGCTACTGCAGTGCCACGGCGACTGCGTCCACGGCGGAGTCAGGGGCTGCAGGCTGTTGCAGTAGTGGTGATGTTTAGTCATCGATCCAGACTGCCCATCTGCAGTCTGCCCTCAATGGCTCTCGGGAGTCTGTCTACATTGTGGTATGGAAGCCTTGACCGAGCCAAGTTCGTGCTTTCTCTTCGAACTTGCTGCTTGTACTTACTGCCCAAAGCAATGCCTGCCTACACCAAGATAAAGCTTCCGTGTAACGCTGGAGCAGATTAAGAGAGAAGATGTTGGCTGAGGTCTGCGAGCTTCGAACTGGATGTTCAGCAACGACAATGGTACTCATGAAGCTGATAGAATCGAGCAGCACTTACTTGGAGTTACGGTGACGGCGGGAGACCTTCGTTCAGACTACACCTGTACAACAGACCTCCATTCATCCTGGCTCGTCTTAGCTTCACCCATCATAACTTCACAAAGCTCTGGGATACTAGTCACTAGCACTGCGTAGAAGTGCGAGCCATACGCTGGTGTCCCCCCCTCTTGCCGGGCTAAACCCGCTTTCTCCAATTCCCTGCTCCCCGCTTTCCCCGTTCTCTGCTCCGCTTGCTAAAGGTACTCAGAAGTCTGGTTTTTAACGAGAACCACTCGGATGATAAGTTACAGCTTCACCACTCTGCGATGGGGCTGGCTCAAGCACCCGCATAGCCCTCCTATGAATCAGGCTCTTTCTTTATCCATGGGCTCCTGTCGGGCGATGGGTTCCTGTACGGCGAGCGTGAGTTGTTTGAACGCGATGCCGGCCTAGTGCTGCGTGGCGGCGGCCGTTGCTGCAGTGATTGCAGAGCCGGCATCAGGAGCGTGCTCAACATCACAGCTTCATGCGGATCATGAGCCGATGTTATTGCCGCTACGGCGTTGTCTCGCATACGCTGCTGCATTTCTGAATTGGGGCAGTGCGAGCCCGTGTGCCACTCGCCGCACTGCCTGCACAGGGTGGCGCGGCATGCGTCGCGGTGGTAGTTTCTGCACTTGGGACACAAATCGATATGTCCACGGTCTTTGCGTCGATGCCGGTGGCTTGCGGGAGATTCAACTTGCGCATCCGCAGAGCCATTTTCGCGCCACCTTGGTGCTTGGGCGTCCTCTTTGGCAGCCTCTGCTGGCTGCTGGGTCCGGTATTCGAGCTTTCTGTGGCGGCGTGATTTCTCTGCCTCCTTCCGCTTGCCAAAGTGGGCAGAGGCTACGGAATGGCTATGCGGAGGTGGGTGCCGCTTGTCACAGAGCTTGCAACGAGGCTTGCCATTGTGCAGCCAAATGTCCAATGCGTACTTGGGAGAGACCCCAGTAGGCAGGGCGTCCCACCATGCGTCTTGAAGAAGGCCTGGGCTCCTATCTGTGCCAATGTTGGCGTCATCATCTTCTGCCTTAATAGGAGGCGTAGGGGGTAATTGAGGAAGAGCGGCCTTTCGTCGAGCCAATTCGCTCTCCAAATCTTCAATTGACCACTGTTGAAGCCAGTCTTTGCTGCTCAGGTCACCATTTTTGTTTGTGACATCTCCAATTTGGTTGCTTTGGCATGGGGCCGCAAATCCAACATGCGGGTCAAGTCCATGGCGCTCAACAGGCGGCGCATCCTGCTTTTGCAGGCTACTGCCATCTGGAGCACCAATAGGCGCAGCACTACCACCACCCGCGGAGCCAGCATGCACAAACTGAGGAGAAGCCAGCACAAACTGTGGGGAAGCATCAGCAGTGGCGTGCGTGCTGACATCCAAGCCCTGTTCAGGGTCATGGGCCGCAGGTGTGAGCCAGTGAGGCTCAGACTCAGAATCGGAGCCGGAGTCAGACCCCGTGGCCGCTGTACGGAAGACAGTGAACTTGAGCATGTTGGCCTTTTCGGCCTCAGCCATCTTCTCCGCCTCCTTCTTCGCCTTGTCGGCGCGGCGGGCAATCTTCAGGTCGCGCTGTCCAGCGCCGCGATTGTTGATAGCGAAGTCGAACTTAGTTCCCGGCTTCTCGTCAGCGGCCTTGTTGACCGGAGTAACCTTTGCAGGGCTGCTAGCGCCGCCGGAAGCAGACGCGTCGCCCAGAGCAGGCCAAGTTTCCATGTCGTTGCCCGGCGCGGGTGAAGTGGAGGAGGAGGCGCGGGCGGTGGCGCGGGGTTCGTAGCGGGGACTCATTTTGGGTTTCTGAGAAGAACAAGAAAGGGTGCTCTTTTGAAATTGTGAGGGTCAGAAGCGAGAACTTGAGGAAGTCGCTGTCGTTTTCGCTGTCGCTGTTGGTATGGCAGATGGTCGAGGCGATGGTGTAGAGAGAAAGCGGAATGATGAAGCACGACAATAGACAGAACCTCACCCGCAGGCGCGATCGTAGCGCCCGGTCGCAAGCTAGCAGTGGTCCCGCAGAAGTACCGAATGTCCCCAAAGTCCACAGCTCCTTCACTTCGACATGGACCTCCCGCTTCCTCACCTTCTCGTCCTTTTCACTTATCCTTTGCTAAGCTATCTACCATTTCAAGCCCTCTCTTTCAAACCACCTACTTCATACTATAGAGGAGACGTAGCTTAAGCACTTTACAAAGCTGTAACGACATGATCCCGATGCGTTAGTGGTGGCTCCTAAGTATGTCGTTCTTATATTATTCACTTTCACTTTGCCATTCATCAACATCCGCGGAAAGCATTATACACTATTCTCCTTCAAAGCTAGTAGATTTGTATCGAGACTACCCTACAGTGGGTAAGACTTTGAACTCTCCAAGAAGTAGAGCGTCCTCGTTGTAAGAAGCGATGGCGATCACTATGGGGAAGCGGGGCGAGCCGGGCCGCATGGGAAAGAGCAGCAGGGCCGGGGGTCATATCAGCGCGAAGCAATGGTGCATCCGGCAACGTAGGTGAAAGGAGCAAAAAAAAAGATACTGCACAATCGGCTGGATGCGCACCCCCGGAATCGAACCAAGGCCAGTCTATTGCGTGCCCGCCACAGGCACTGTTAGGAATCTCCGCCACTCGCACCTTGGATATGGCCCTGTTACGTGACCTCCGCGGAGATTCTGCTCGGCTGGTGTTCCTCGCGCTGGGTGCCTGGTGAACTGAGTGACCCCCCAACCACTCAGCCACCAGGGCTACAAAGAGGCGCTCCTCAGCAACGCCGGCTTCACCCGCTTGTTGAAAATACAATGGGTCTGCTTACTTATATACCCTTTCTGACCCTTGGCAGAGCTTTAGAAAGGACACCAAAACCTAGTTCTCCTCCTCTGGGAGTAAGCCATCACACTCTGCGCCTACCACATCGGTTCAATCCCATCTCCACCTGGTACCTTGTGTGCTACGGCAACTGTGAGCGTCAGAAACAGCCTCAACGTCTCGGGCGGTCTCATCACCTCGCCACACTCTTCATCCCGGGCGTTCTCATCGCCCTCGCCACACTCCTCTTCATCCCGGATCCTCTGCTGCTACCATTGCTCGATGCGCGTGCGGGACCGAGCAAGAACCTGAGAAATGAAAGGCAGCTGAGCAGTCAAACAGTCACTTCACCAAGCCGATATTCGCGCTGAACCGGTCGTAGAGGCGCTAGGCCACGCGCAGCATTCGCTATATATGACAGCAAAAGACGCTTCGTAGGTCGAAAAAGCACATATCTCATAGATATCGGGCTGCGCAACCAGTGGCGGGAGGCAGTGGAGATCCCCCCTGACCCCGACAACAGCGCCGACGATAGGCTACGTCGCGACCGGATATCGAGAAGGAATCACTCGTCGGACTCGATACCTCCCGGGGTAGTCACCCAGGCTATGCTTCAGACGAATATGGATTCGGAGACGGCTCAGAAAGGACCAAGAGCAGGAAGTTCAAGGCCGAGGACGTTGGCTACTTCGATCCAAGTTTTGAACCCACGGAAGACGACAATGACGGTCTGATTGAGAAAAGAGGGAAGGTCTACCATCGAAGCGTAAGACATTTCGTCGAGGCAGCAGAAGCCGAGCTACAAGCCAGCCAAGCAGCTACGGTACGAAGGAATTTGCAGTCTAAGTCTCTATGCACCTCCGTCCGGATGAGTTCTTCAACTCCCTATGGGGACCCACAACGATAGCGACTTCCGGATGAATCCACCACATCCACAACGTACGTAACGACATCTGGAGCTTCCAAAGCCGCAATGAAAACAATTTCATCATAAACACTCTGCGCCGCCCGTCTCTGCTCCGTTCTCGTCCTGTTCACCTCCTCCGGCCCTTTGTCCGCAGCGCCCGACCTCACGCCAGTTCAACGACAAGCTCACTGGAACCGAAGAAGGATGAGAGAATCGGACGTGGTGGTGTTGAGACGGAAGGAATAGATGATCGCGGAGCTTGAAAGGAAAGGATGGTGCAGGTGAAGGGTGCGACTGTTGCGCACTGGGAGCGGATATTTGAGACGCAGCATGCCATCATAATGAAGCGGGAAAAAGAAGCGAACGAGCTGAGGGAGGTGTTGAGAAAAAAGGAGGAGACCGCGAAGATGGCGGAACTGTTGGAATTGTCGACGCAGAAGGCGATGGAGAATGGGGTGAAGTGGGTCATGGAGGCGGACAGGTGGAGGGAGCTGGCGCAAGCACTAAATGGGCAGTCCGGACGAGAAGCAGAAGATGTTGAGGGAGAAGGAAGGGAGGGTCGCGATGCTGGGGAGGAATAGTCTACAAAGCGCAGTGTGAGCAGGCTTTTTGAATGAATACTGCGCCGCGTTAATACTCGACATGTCTCAAGCTCAAGTCGTGCTGGTAAGGCGTGAGTTCGCATTATTCAGAGCAGAAGTGGTGAGGAATGTAAAGAGGGTTGGGTGACGCGAGCGGCAGAGATGCGAGCTTATCGGTGGCCCGTGCTCCTTATCTCTGGCGATCGCGGGGACAGCAGGTGGGCCCAGCCATCAAGGTGGCAGCTGCACCTGTCAGGCGCCCGTCGAGCCGTCTTCTTCACCTCTCGTCCATCCTCTTCCTCTCCACACCTCTCATTAGCTCCACATTCTCCACTTCCTCTCCAGACCACCGTCCTAAGATCATCCCGTCGTTTGCGCATCGTTGGTCCAACATGGGTTCTGCACCGTCAAAGCAGGTTGCCGAGGCAGGCGCCCAGGAAAAGCTGGCCGAGGCTCTCCGGGCCATGGAGCTGAGGAATGAGCGCGACATCGTCGAGAAAGACTATGTCTACGTGCAGAGCGATGCGCGTGAGTCCAACTCTCGCACTGCATTGGAAGTGCACCTGCTGATGACTCACCGAACATAGCCCCGAGTTACGAGCCGTTCGAACACCAGTCGACCGTGGCCCTTGCGACGACGGAGAAGTGGGAGAAGGAGCTGCTGGAGGACCCCAAGAACAAGCTCGCCCTCAACGCCCTGCAGTCGAACAACGCGAACGCCGTGCTCCAGAACAACAGGGCCGCCGTTAGCGATACTCAACTCTTCAACCTCACCATTCCCTTTGAGGGCGCCCCCGTCACCAACCAGCGCTCCTCGGGAAGGTGCTGGCTGTTTGCTTCTACAAATGTCTTCCGCGTGGCTATCATGAAGAAATACAAGCTGGAGAAGTTCGAGCTGAGCCAGCAGTACCTATTTTTCTGGGATAAGCTCGAAAAGGCAAACTACTTCTTGGAGAACGTCCTGGAGACGGTCGAGGAGCCTCTAAACGGGCGGCTTCTGCAGTCACTGCTAGCCAGCCCTGTCGGCGATGGTGGTCAGTGGGACATGGTCGTGAACTTGGTCCAGAAGTACGGACTGGTTCCGCAGTCGATCTACCCTGATACCTTTAACGCCATGAGCTCCTCGCTGATGGACCGTCTTATCACCACAAAGCTTCGGGAGCACGCTCTCAAGCTGCGCAAGCTGGCCTCGTCCAAGGATCCGTCGGCAATGGCTTCGATTGGCGGTGCCAAGGAGAAGATGATGCGCGAGATCCACCTAATCCTGACGTTGATGCTGGGCCCTCCGCCGTCGCCGACCAAGGCCTTTACCTGGGAGTTTTATGACAAGGACAAATGCTTCAACACGATTACCACCCGTCCTACCGCATTTGCCAAGGAGCTGTCGGACAACAGGACCGTCAGGGCTTGTGGCGGAGCTGACGTTCACCGTCTCTTCAGCCTGGTCAACGACCCGCGCAACTCCTACGACACTCTCATGACAGTGAACCGCCTCGGCAACGTTTGGGGTGCCAGGCCCGTCACCTACGTGAACGTCGACATGACGACCATGAAGAAGGCTGTCATTGAAATGCTGAAGAAGGGCTTCCCCGTCTTCTTCGGCAGTGACGTCGGCAAGTACTCGGACTCCACCAAGGGCATCATGGATACTGCGCTGTACGACTACGAGCTTGGATTCAACACTCGGCTGGGACTGAGCAAAGCGGAACGCTTGATGACCGGTGAATCTGCCATGACTCATGCCATGGTGTTGACGGCGGTGCACATTGACGAGAAGACGGGCAAGCCGGTGAGGTGGCGAGTGGAGAACTCGTGGTCTGAGAGTGCGGGCTCGAGCGGCTACTTTGTCATGAGCGACGCCTGGATGGACCAGTTTGTCTACCAGGCGGTCGTTGATCTAAGTGTTGTCAGCAAGGGGACCAGGGACGTCCTCAAGCAGGACCCTCTTGTGCTCGAGCTGTGGGATCCCATGGGGTGAGTTTCCTGTCGTTTCATCTCCGTGCAGTTACTGACATGCTGTTAGTGCTTTGGCTTAGGTTTCTCTCGTTTTCGATATACTGGAAAGGGCGCATGGGAGGATTGGTACAGGCGTTGATCTTTGGAGGAAAGGCTCTTCAAGACGATAGGATTAGTAGAGCAGGGTGGACAACGTCTAGGAGCATAATCATGATTCTTGGTTCATCTTTACGATGGCGTGAGGAAGAAGCTTTTGCTTATGCTCTTCCGTGTCGCTATCGGTGGTCAAAGCGCAATTGTCAAGCCCACGAATAAGACGTCACAAAGCAATCAGGCAGTCTCCGCGGAAGGAATGGACTTCCTCGAACTGGCATTCCGTGAGTCAACGTCGGTGGGCTTTAAAGACAGACTGGCCTAAATCCGTAGACAGGGTGTTGAGTGTTGACGCAATGCCAGCATGCCACATTCGCTTAGCTCCGGGCGCTGACGAACGGCGCTAGCTCTAGACTTCGACATCCATCTGCCCCGCAACTCTGACAAAACACTGTCATACCGTGCGGCATTGGAAAATCGTTCGTACTCCTTGGAAAAACTCTATATCCCCACTAAGGATCCATTGGCCCCGGAGCTCTTATAAGGCAGCCTCCACCACCCTTCAAGCTCAACACTCGTCGACTTCCATATCCTTCTCCCCCGCTCTCAATCGCCCATCGGACCACAATGACCAAGCAGAAGCTAGCCATAGCGGATCCCGCTCTTGTTCCCATCCTCCTGTCCATCCTCGTCATCCTGCTACCCACCGCCTACTTCCTGCTCCGCTACCTCGGCGGCAAAGTTGGCGAAAAATCCCTCGGCCTCGCCCCGCCACTCCCCCCGGCCGATGAGATCGTCAGCCTGCGCATCTACCCCATCAAGTCCTGCCGCGGCATCCAAGTCCAATCCGCCCGCCTCCTCCGCACCGGCCTCGACCTCGACCGCAACTGGATGTTCATCTCGCTCCCCAAACGCGAATTCATCACCATCCGCACAAACTCCAAAATGACGCTCATCGACACGGCCATCGACTGGGCCCGCGACGAGCTCACCATCTCCATCAAAGGCCAACCCGCCGACAAGCTCACCATCCCCGCGCACCCCACCCGCGCCTGGCTCGAGCAGCACACGACGCTCAACCGCGCCACCATCTGGAGCGTGGACACGGACGGCTGGGAGTACGCGGCCGACCTGACGGCGCCCTTCTCGCGTTTTTTTGCCGCGGACGTGCGCCTGGTGTACAAGGGCCCGAGCCCGCGCGAGCTGCGCGGCTGCGGCGCGCCCAAAGTGCTGGGCCGCACGCAGGCCACCAAGTTCGCCGACATGATGCCCGTGCAGGTCAGCTCCATGGCCAGCATGGCCGAGCTGAACGCGCGGCTGCGGCGCGCGGGCGAGGCGGAGATCGACATCGAGCGGTTTCGGCCGAATGTTGTGGTGCGGGGCCACGAGCCGTGGAACGAGGATGGGTGGAAGGCGGTGCGGATCAATGGGGGTGGGGAGGCGCTGGGGTTGGATGTCGTGTGTCGGTGTTTGAGGTGCCAGGTGCCGAATGTCGATCCGGAGACGGCGGAGAAGCATCCGAGGCAGCCGTGGGATGAGCTGATGAAGTATCGCCGGATTGATGAGGGGATGCGGTTCAAGCCGAGTTTCGGGATGTTGTGCGCGCCGAGGGAGGAGGGGGTGGTGGAGGTGGGGATGAGGTTTGAGGTTACGAAGACGACGAATAGTCACTTTTTTGTTAGTCCGATGAAATAGGCTGGGGGAGGATTTGAGGGGTTGAGGATTTGTACGAGATTGAGGATGCAGATTCAATGTTGGAGCTAATTTGTAAGTAACGGATGACGACTGGCTGAGGAATGTTTCCTTTTTGTTCGTTCGCTACTAGAGGATACCAGTTAGTATGTCTACAGGCCCTTCCTTTGGACAATGTTTCTAATCTATGTGTTACTGAACAGGCAAAACAGACTTCACCATTACTTCTCCGTGAGTCGCTCAACGAAAAGGCTCTGAGTCATATTAGCTGTTGCTACCAGGGCCAGACTAAGGTGTTCTGACCCTTCTCACTTCTATGTGACTCTCAACTAATTTCTAACAAGCGCGGCTCAGACATGTACCCGTGCATCAAAGATTGCTTTCGTATTGCTGTCAGTATTTACATTTGCTACGGACCAATGCATCCCTCCCAACCCATGGTATCAAAATCAACACTCATCCATTATTTCCTCCCATCAGTCGACATATCGATCAATTACAAAACAAAAGCCGCGAAGCCGAGAGCGGCAGCAACTGCACCGCTGAGAGCAGCCTTGTCCTTGGTCGCGGCACCGGTGAAAGAGGAAGGAGTCGCCGAGGCTGTCGAAGAGCCAGAGCCGGTGCCCGGCGAGCCAGCGCCAGGGTGAGACATGGTAACGACGGTGCCGTTTGTCGCTACCGTGTGCAGAGTGGGACAGGGTGTGCTCGGCGTGACCATGGGGACGGGTGAGCGGGTGACGACGTCGGCCATTGAAGTGGTGCTCGATAGGCACGGAGAAACAGTGACGGTGGTGCTCACGCTGTTGCTATGAAAAGGTCAGTGTCGGACTCAGGTATGCCAGTCGACTACTCTTGGAGATGTCAGGGTCGAGCAGCACTTACTCAGCGAGAGCCGGGGCGGCAAGGGCAGCAGTGACTGCGATGGCGAGGGAGAACTTCATTGTGGAAAGAGTTGGTTTATCGATGACGAATTATTACAGTGTATTGGAAGATGATGAAGATGCTGGATCCACGACGAACGAACGGAAGAGTAGGCGAAGTTCAGAGCGAGAGGGTGCAGAAGAAATACCGACGCCTTTATGATAGATGGCCATTGTCACCACTGATATCACACCTACACTGCACCTCGGCGCCACTGCGCTCGCTAAACCCCACGATCTGGCAGGAGACACCATCTCCACGAACAAAGGCCATGGAGTGGCAATAGCGCACTAACTCGGGGACCTCTCTTCCGAGTGGGATTTCCACTAATGTACTAGTGCGGCTTCCATCGCGGGCGAGACCATACCGACTCCTGTCAACTTCTCCGTTGATATCCGCATCAGGAGAAAGGAGTATGTCACTACGGCAAAAAGAAAGTACTTGTGACTGATTGAGAGCCCAACGATCGGCACGCACTACTTGAGAATAGGTTTCGCCAGTTCTTGGCTGGCCCGGATGTGAACGTTCCGTTTCAACAGCTCAGGCTACATTGGGCTTAGCGGATGCGCCACCTCCAGACGCAAAGCCAAATAGGAGCATCCGGGCCGAAGCTTGTTGCTTAAGCTTAAGACTATCGACCCCGATCAAGTAAGACAGCTGGCGCCGCTGACGAGCCGTCTACTACTCTTGCACTACGTCTGCCCCGTGGCCACGGGAAGGGTGCTTCCCGTGCGTCTTCCAATTTCCCAACTTGGACCAAGCACACTGACCCCCGTGGATCTCCCTAACATGTCATTGGTGCATGGCTGAATTTTAGGTCATGGACACAACCTTCCGTGTTCTTCTTGCTTCTTAGTTTCACTGACCGCTCTGCCCTACTGCTCAATGCGGCCGTGCCCAAGACAGTGCTTCGCCTCGGTGGAAATTACCCCTCTACTGTCACCTCTCTGACCGCTGCTAGTCTCCGCGTGATGGCACGCTGGCATGCAGACCTGTTTCTCCGCTCGTTGGCCAAGGCTGAAGACAACGACCTTGCTTGCGCCATTTGCAGCATTCGATGTGTCGGTGGAGAACGAGGCCTTTGCGCGGAACTAGAGTTCTCCGTGCTGATCCACTCCACGCAACAACCATTACTTTTCCGAGCATGCCGTCATCAACGAGTACAATATAAAGAAAGACTTATGCCGCACTCATCACACCAAACAGCAATCCACTCTTCACAGCTCTACTCATCTCTTAATTCTTAATACTTCCAACTCAACAACATCCTCTCTACAACCATCAACATGAAGTCCGCCATCGCTGTTGCCGCTCTTGCCGGCCTCTCCTCTGCCGCTCCCACCCAGAAGCGCCAGTCCGCACCGACTGACGCCGACATTCTGCAATACGCTCTCACTCTGGAGCACCTGGAGAATGCCTTCTACAAGGAGGGCCTCAAGAACTATACCGAGGCCGACTTCGCCGATGCCGGCTACGACTCCACCTTCTACAACAACATCATGACGGTTGCCTCCGACGAGGCCTCGCACGTCGACTTCCTCACCAAGGGTCTGACCGCAGCCGGCGCCGAGCCGGTCATGCCTTGCACCTACGCCTTCGGTGCCACCGATGTCAAGGGCTTCCTTGCCACCGCCGCCATCCTCGAGGGCGTTGGTGTTTCCGCTTACCTGGGCGCCGCCGCCGTAAGTACACAATCACACTATGCGCAAAAGAACGAAAGCTAAACATCACCGCAGGACATCATGTCCAAGACGTACCTGACCGCCGCCGCGAGCATCCTCACCGTCGAGGCTCGCCACGCATCCTACATCCGCGCCGGTGTCTCGCTGTCGCCCTTCGCGCAGCCCTTCGACGACCCGCTCTCCCTCAACGAGGTCTACACCCTCGCCGCGCAGTTCATCACCTCGTGCCCGGCCGACAACGCCGCCCTGCCCGTCAAGGCGTTCCCGACCCTGATGGCCAGCAGCGACGACGCCGTCATCAAGACCGGCAGCACCATCATGCTCAGCACGCCCGGCTACGAGGTTGCGGCCGCCACCAAGGACGTGCCCATCTACGGCGCTTTCATCACCGTGCTCGGCCCCGTTGTCGCCGAGGCTACCAAGGTCGATGGCGGGTACACTGTTGTTGTGCCCGAGGGTATTAATGGCCAGAGCTATGTTGTCTTGACTGGCTGCAAGGATGCGGTTACGGATGATACCGTTGCGGCTGGCCCGGCTATTGTCGAGGTCATGAACTAAGAAGTGGACGGAGATGAGGGATGCCTTGGGCGGAGGAGAGAGTGGCCTTAATGATGTTTGTTTTGTGGCTGTTGATGGAACACCAAGTGTTGGAGCTCTTTGTAACTAATAACATACTCCGAATATGGAACTGAGATGAAAGAATGAGATATTTATATAAATTGGCGCCTAACCTGCGGATTGCGACTGTCTTCGGTTTCTACTAACATCATTTCCTGTATCAGCTAGTCTCGCTTTGGAAACTTGTGCACTTAATTCTCTCTAGCCTTTGTGTTCGTGTGGCTAAGTTCCAGAATCCAATTTAACGCGTTGTTCAGATTCGCATTGCTTCAGACGTACAGCGCTTCCGTCTTGCATAGGGCCCTGAGGGTTCGAGTGTTTGAATCATGGAGCTGGGGTTGGATTCGTAATTCGATTGAACAGATGTGTTAGCCAAGCCTGGTGCGGATGCTCCGAGGAAAGGCTGAGAGGTCGTGCAGGTAGCAGATATCTGGGGTGGACTAGGGTGGACGTTCTCGTCAATTCAATTTTTTTCTCAGTTCTCACCCTCTCTCCTACGTACGCTAGAACTTTTCTCTTTTGCCCAACAACTGTCAGTAAGAGGATCTCTTACCAAGCAGTTGAGATTGTAAAGTGTAACATAGACGTAGAATGTATCAAGCAAGGAAACCTGCCCCGCCCGACCTCTCTAACACTGAACCCAAATTTGCTCAGATATCGCCGAAGAGGTCGCCACTCCATTACCTGGGAAGCTTCTGTTCCTGCTCTTCAACCTCTGTCGTTCAGTTCCTTCTTCCCTCTCTGTCCCAGCTCCGCAGCCCCTTACCCACTTTTGTTGTTGCCCTAAGCAATCTACCCGCTGCCGATCCAGCTGATGAACCTCGGCGCACAATCTCTACTGGTCGTACAAGATGGATAAGAAGGCAGTATGTAGAGGTGCAGTTGTATGCTCAACTGGAACCTTGGGGAAAGCCGCAGTCTCCCATTTTGATTATCAATGAAGCTACAAACATAACAACAAGAAAAATGCAAAACACTCAACAACCATCCCTCCCATAAAACCGCACTAAGAAGCCAAACTCCCCTCGTCCAACAATTCCCGCTTCGTCAGACACGTACCAATCAAACCACCCGCACCACACCGATAGCCGTCCCGCACCTCGCCCTCCCCCCTCAATCCCCGCAACCCAAAAAATCAAAAGAGCCACCACCCACCCCCCCATCACCCCCTTCCCCTCCCCCTCAACCTCTCCACCTCCCCCCTCAACCCCTCACACTCCCTCCTCAACCCATCCCTCTCCCTCACCACCCCATCCGCCTCCCCCCACACATCCACCTTCTCCGCCTCCAACCGCGCATACGCCCCCTCCACCTCCCTCACCTGCCCCCGCAGCGCCGCCACCAGCACCTCGGCCCGCTCGGCCCGCTCGGCCCGCTCGGCCCGCAGCTCCGCGCGTGAGAGGCGCATGTTCTCGGCCAGGCAGTGGCGGTAGCCGGGCTCGAGGGCGCGCCAGGATGCGGCGTCGGCGGTGGCGGAGGCGAGGGCGGATTGAGTGAGGGAGAGGTCGAGGGTGAGGGTGTCGAGGGCATGCTGGGTTTGGGTTAGTTGGTGTTGGGTGGAGGTGAGGCGGGCGAGGAGGGTGGGGGTGTCGTTGCCGTCGTTGGTGGCGGCGATAGGGAGGGTGCTGTGGTTGTCATTGGCGTCGTTGGCAAGGGCACCGTGGTTCTCGTTGGCGGGGATGTTGGCGTCCTGTTTGGCGCTGGCGGTGGTAGAGGGATGGTCCGGTTCGGCGGGTTTGTGGACTGCAGGAGGAGGAGGAATCGGAGGAATCGGAGGATGGAGGTCTTCAGTGGCGTCGAGCTTGGGTTTTTTGGTGTCGAGGGACGGGGTAGGGCTGGGGCTCAGGGCACGCTTGGGACGCTGGGTGGGGGTGCTGGTTGGCGCAGGAGCTGGGGCGTCGTGGGCGGGTATCTCGCGGGGGGTGGTGTCGCTGGCGGCGGCGTTGGGCGCGCTGTTGTCAGCTTTGACAGTGTGGTTGCTGGCCCGGGAGCGGGTGAGTGGAGCATGGGTAGGGTTACTCGTGGCTCGGTTCTGGCTTTCCGGTATCTGCTTCAGCTCTTCGATGACATTGTGGATGTGCTCGGGAGTCGTACGGCTGAGGCGGCCGTCACGGCGCTCGTCAGCAAGCCGGTCGACCATTTGGAGAGCCATCTCGCGGCGACCTTTGCCAGCGGCAGTTGCCAGCGCAGCCAGAGCAGTTACCATGCGGGGTGGCCACTGCAGAGGGTTGGCGCCGAAAAGGAAATCGCGCGGCCTCCACGCGTTCGCGTCCTTGCCCCACTTGTCCTCGAGGATGGAGACAGCCTGCGCTCTGCGTTAGTGCCGAATCCCAAGTCTGGTGACGCGTTGCAGCTGGTGCATGATTACCTGGGAGGAGTCCATAACGGCTGGAATCTCGGGGCGGTCATTATAGGCGGGTTTGGCAAGCCTTCTGTACCTGTACGGCGCCATGGTAGCACTGACGAGATGCGGGGTCGACGTTTGCAAGATGAGCTGTAACCTGCTACGTGGGTTGATGTGTCAAGGGAGTGGAGGGGAGGGTTGTAGAGTGGATGGAGTTGAAGTCGCAAACGAAACTGAACTTAAGCCGGCGGGGTCTAAACACAAATCAGTGACGTCACTTTCGGTGAGTGTTTCCGCTCGAATGGTCGTCATGCTTGGCGAGAACTGACAGAGTCAGAGCTCTCAATGGATTGTCAGTTGTTGCTTCGTCGCTTGTTTGTTTTGAAGGTTTCTGGGTCACGGACAGAGTTCCCACAAACTGCAATAGCCGAGATCATATTTTTCGCGGTAACTTCATCCCCAGGAGTTTACTCACAGGAAGGCTGAAGCTATTTGTTTTATGAAGGCGACACGCGTTAGACTTTATGTCTATCAAAAAGAGCACGCACATTTCGACTATTCGGACAACGCAAATCGCTCTGACATGTTTCCACCACAATCATCTTGTAACTACATCAAGACAAGCCAACAGACACTGTTCGAAAGAACAGAATATTTCTCGAACCCACTTCTCTCAGTCTATGCATCCCATTGTTCATGTACTGAGCGGAGTCGAAGAACGAATGGAGAGAAACAGACAGTTCTCGGGCGTTCATGCATATCTCTGGAGAGTTTAATGCTTTGTATGCACAAGAGGCATTCGCTAGGCAAGAGTTGTACCATCAACTTCCTCTACATCTGCAAGTCCATCACCTCCGTCCACAACACGCATCATTCTCTCGCAGAGAAATCTGGGTCTCATTTCTTCCATTTGGTGAAAGCATGAAGGAACTTCCGACTGGGCAGGATGAAAGCGCGCAATGGGGAGTGTCTTTCAATGAATGTGCTAGGTAAATACGACTTGCCTCATTTGGTTATTTCCCCTTACATTGCCGTCCCTACTGACCCCTGGCAGCATCAATTTGACCAAACATCAATGCAACATATATGTCGAACTCGAACTGTACTCCAAAGGAAATAAAGCCACGACATGTCTTCAGATCCGCGTCTTCCAAAGCGTAACACCAATGCCCCATGCTACTCGTACTGCCGCTTCCAGGTCAATTCCCTAAACCCAAGCCCTCTGTCGTCACTGAAAGCAATCTTCCCAATTCTTTCTTCGGGCCTAACGTCCTGAATTCGCACCCACTTTTCCTTGAGAAGTTTTGTGCGTGACATTGCATCCAAAGTGCTACTTTTGGCCATAGCATCCACGAAAGGCGTGTCTCTCGTCAACGTAGAGATTGCTCCAAGGATGTCCGGAGCGCGGATGCGGGTCCGCAGGACGATATTAGCAAGGGCGCAAGCCATCATGATGGCTGTGGCGGTCGTGAAGAGGGCGAACCAGCGGAGATGGAACATGTAATATCGTTGTGATGAGAATGCATTCCATTGGCCGTCGACATGGCCCCAAAATTGGGCATCATAACCCGTTCGATTCAGCGAGATTCCATCGAGTCCGAGTGGGACACTTTGGTTTATGGATATACGCCAAAATGTATTGAGCAGCATCGCGAGGCGAGCCTCGAAAATCTTCATGTCCAACTGATCGTAAGAGATGAGATAATTTTGCTCGAAGGATGACGAAGGATCCTGTATGTACTGCTCCAGTGTCGTCGAGTACCCTGGGTGTGTGGCCGGGATGAGGTTTGGAAATTCGGTTGCGATAGCTCTTTTGAATCCCCATCCGTAATTGAAAGAGGTTTCATTTGAAGATATCGGCATATCCAATGTGTGACGCATCTTGTTTGCGGTACAAACCAACTCCCTGGAGGATGATGACCTGTTGCAGCCCACGTCTACGTCCACGAAGGAACTCTTCACATCGCAAAGTGTCAAGTTGCCTCCGTAGACATTTCCACTCTTGTATCCGAATACGAGTTTATACCATGTGAGATCCACGCCTGCGCTTGAAAGTATAGGACCAGATTGGTTTTGTGTGTCCAGAAAAATCGATGGGGGTAAGGTATTATCAAATGTGGTCTCTGAGAATATTGACTCATCTCGGTATTTATGGATTTGCATGAGATTGCTGTCGTCTTGAAGCCAGGCTGTCATGTTCTCCCAAGAGGAGCACTTGAATAGGAGCTGTTAGCAAATTTCGTCTATATTGAAGGTTAGATAGTACTTGCATGTAAAGTGTGATAGTTGGTTTGGAGAACTAAACTCAAGTTTCCTTGTTCTGAAACCGGAAGCCCTCGCAACGGAACGCCCATGAGCGATGAGTATGGAGCAAGGGTAGAATTAGAGATATTAACCCAGTCGGAAGGCCGCTTAACGTCATATTCTGGAAGCATTTCGAGAAATGGGATTCGGATGCTGTTCCAAACGTCATATCGAGATAACCGGATAGCTTCCTTCAGTCCGCCGAGACGATCAATAGCGTCTCCAAGCGAGGGACTCGAGCCGTTAGAGTGAAGGACCGCAGCGCTGGGTGCAGCTAGCGCGGAGCGGAAAATGGTACCGACAAGCGTCCTGATATCCGCAGAGCTCGACGCACCGTTCCAGCCCATTGCCGATGATACTGACCAGTTGTTTGAAGGGTAGTAGGCCAGAGGAATCGTGTCCTTGGTATGTTTAGGCTCCAGACTGATTGATCGGAGGATCCCCTGACCCCCGGTGGGGCTGAAAGCCCACACCATCATGAGAGAGAGGGACCAAAGATCAAAGTACCTCAAGTTGAGGCATCCTGTAACCGTACTGAAGAGCGTCTGGCTCAAGTTCAACATTTCCAGAGTCTGCTCGCAGTTAGTAAGCTAAAAGCTGGTAGGATCATTCAGCGCCTACCCCGAGCTCAATCCCTCTCTCAGCCCGATAAAGGGCAAAACTCTTAATCGTTGGACCAACTACGGCTGCAAATGTGATTGGCCAAAGTGTAGCAGCAACTCTAATGGCTTGTGCAACTGCGTTGTTATACTGTGATTCCACTTCGTATCCTATGGGCAGGATGAAGGCGCCGAGCACTTCAGAGAGTTAATAACAGGCAATGAACAAAGTGGAAGTCGGTGGCTTACCAATATAGCAACAAGGGATGATCAGGAGAGCTATATGAGGCAACAATGAGATGTACCAGGCCTGGAGCGACTCCCGCAGCTCCTTAGGCTGAGTGTTGCATCCGGGGCTCTCAGACTCGACAGAATTTGTCGATGATTCAGGACGATCTAAAGCGAATTAGCGTCTGGCAGGAGCTATTCGCTAGGATATTTGCTAGGTACTTACCGGAAGGGTCTCCCGCCAACAAAAGGTTGTTGGCCGTTTCTGTAGGCGTACGGAATATGGATTGCATCTCAAAAGGGTTGGTTGACTGGGAGTCAAACTCAGAGTGGGCGGTTGCTGGCATGATTCGTAGGATAATGAAGCTGGATCTTAGACGCTAGATTGCGGGAGGTACTTATAAGGCACCAGTCGTAACTAAAAAGTACTGCGGTTGTGTAACCTGTAACGTGAGACAGTGAGAGCGGGAAAAACAAAACAAAAAGAATCTGCAGCACTTACGCCCACCTTCTTTGCGAGGTAAAGCTGAATGGTAAGGCGTAAAATGGTACGACAAAGCTACAGAAATCGTGCGCAGGCCAAGTGGGACAAAATATTGTGGGGGCTTAGAGGTGGCAGTGAAAACGTGGCTTTCTGCTGTGTTTAGATGATGAGATAGAAGAAAACGGATTAGAATGCAGCCTTCCCCCGCTGAGCCAAATGTACGTAAGTAGTAGATATAGAGAGCCACACTTTTCTTGTCCAATGGTAGGTTAAGGCTGAGGCTGCGAGGCTGGCTCTGGGCAGAATGCGTGGCGCCGGGCTTACACTTCAGCTCCCACCATTCAGTCTATTTTAATACATACGTGCCTACACCGTCGCTTCTACCAACCACACCAAACAAGAATAAATCTTGGAAGTTGGAAATCGGTTCTTCAATCAAGTCCGTCTTTTGAGCTAGAAACCAAATCCCCCCAAGCCGTTCCAACAATTTGCTTCAGATAACACTTACCAAGAACCCAGCGCCTGCGGCTTCTACTTTACCTGCAGAAACCCTTCTCAAGCCCCACCAGCCTTCCTCCCCCTCCCCCCTCCCCCTCCCCACCCACGCTGCCCCCACCGCACACCCCCACGCCACCCCCGCCACCACCACCAGCACCCAAAAATCCACCCGATAAACCGCCGCATACGCCCCCCTCACCACCGCCCCCTCCCTCAACCTCCGCGGCAACACCACATCCCCCGCCACCGCCACCGCCCCTCCCACCGTCCTCACCGCATTCACCGCCCCCACCGCGCTCGCATTATCCGCCTGCTGCCCCGCCACCGCGACGCGCGCCTGAACGAGGTAGGTTGGGATGGCCAAGCCGAAGCCGAGGCCGAGGAGGGCTTCGAGGGCGTAGAGGGAGGAGGGGGGGGGGGATTGGTGGAGGCGAGGAGGAGGGGGAAGAAGGGATGGTGTGGGCGAGCAGCGCCAGGGCGACGAGCTGGCACGCGCCGCCGGCGACGAGGGTGGGGAGGGCGTGGGCGGTGGAGCGGGCGTAGGAGATGCCGGCGAGGGCGGAGGCGAGGGATGAGGGGAGGAGGAGGGCGAGGAGGGCGGTGGCGGCGCGGGTGGCGCTGAGGGCGTGGACGTGGTGGAGGTGGGCGGGGAGGAGGATCAGGGTGGGGTAGAAGGTTGCGCCGAGGAAGAGGGCGGAGCTGTGAAGGGAAGGGGGGTTTTAGTTGGTTTATTGTGTTGGGGGAGGGGTGGTGGCTTACAGGAGGATGAGGCAGAGGACGCGGTTGCGGAGGAGGCGGAGGGGGAAGAGGGGTCCGGTTTTGGCGTTGGGGGTGTGGCTGAGGTGGTGGGAGTGGAGGAAGAAGAGGAGGATGGATAGGAGGCTGGCGATGAGGGTGCAGAGGATGGGGGCGCTGGTCCAGGGGTGGGTCGTGCCGCCTGTTTGGAGGGCGTAGATGAGGAGGATTGCACCGGCGATGGAGAGGATTGCGCCGATGTAGTCGACGCGGGCAAGTGTCTTCTTGAGGTCGTTTGATTGGTGAACGGGGTTGGGAAGAGCGGTGAGGATGAGGACTGCTGATATGAAGGCGCCGGGGATGCTGTGGTGTATGTTAGTACCAAGACTGGTGTGAATGAGGCATGGGGTCAAGTACTTGAGCAGGAAAATCCACTCCCAAGCACCGCTGTCGGAGAAGATGCCTCCCAGGATCGGGCCCAAGATGTTGGCGACGGCGAAGAGCGACATGCTTATACCAGAGTAGATTCCGAGCCACTTGACGGGACAGATCTGGACTGTGGCAACGAAGGAGATGGAGAAGATGCCTGAGCCGCCTATTCCTTGGAAGGCGCGAAAAATGATGCTGTAGAGCTTTTCAGAAGCAACTCGCTCGCGTTCAGCATGAAAGAAACTTACAGCTGTGTCATGCTCTTCGAGGCAGCACAGAGGCCGGAGAAGAGAGCAAAGAAGGAGAGAGAGAAGAGGAGCATGTTGCGGCAGCCGAAGATGTCGCTCATCTTGGAGAATAACAGGATCAAGCCTATCGTAAGACGGCCAGCACGCAGAAATTTCCAACTCCAGGGAGAACCTTACCGCTGTATGTGAGCAGGTATGCGGTTACGACCCACGAGACGCGCGTGGAGTCATTGAACTCGGCAGCAAGGGTAGACAGACTGGTCGCAACGATGGTCGTCTCCAGAGTCGCGAGGAAGAGGCCCATGATGGTTCTGCACGGAGGTCAACTTGAGAATGCAGGAGAGTGGGTAGAGTAGTCGTACCCGAGCATTCCAACGTGCAAACGCCAGTCGTGCAGCGCGTAGGGAGGATCGGCCAGGCGGTTGGCCGTCTTAGCCTCTTTGTTCTTCTCCACGTCGGTGGACGAAGCGGGCTGCATGTCTTCGGACGACATGATCTGGATATGTTGGGGAGGAGAGTGGTCGATAGGAAAGTAGTAGAAGTATCTCGCCTTGCGGAAAACTTTATGTTGAGGCTCGTCGTGCTACTTGAAGCAGACTTGGTAAATGATAAACAATCTTTTCAGGAGATCAACAATATTGCTGAACCAGGAGCTCGGCGGATATCTGCTTGGACAACGCACGGTCCGGGATCCTTCTTGCTCTGGCCCTGTGTTGCCAACAACAACGAGAACAAATACGCCGAGACGTTTCAAAGACTCACAGATGTCGACATCTACCGCTTTTTTCACTAAATAGTGATGATGAGGTCTGGAGGCGTCGAAGAGTTGGGGGCGCAATGCGCTTTAGATGCTTATAAGAATCCGTCCATCCCCTCAGGCGAAGATATCTTCGCCTTGCTATTCAATATCCCGGAACTGATTTGTGTTGATGAACCATGAACCCGTTCGTTGGCTCGGCATTCGTTGTGAAGGCCACAGTGTAGCCGCGGCCTGGAACGGATTTTTCCCTGTCGTCGGTAGTAACAATGGCACCCCAGCTGCAATTCGCACCCTTACAGCCAACCTAACAGCCCCTTTGTCTCGCTCAAGGTTGTAGAATCCTGATCTGGTGATGTTGCTACCTGCTCGGCGGATTTGCAAGACTATTGTGGTCCCGCCTCTCGGCGAGTTTGACTTGCCCGGCGGATTATCCAACGCCACTGGCGGATTCCAGGAAAAACCATCCGATTCGCTATAGATGGGTTCATGCTTTGAAAGGGGTTGCTGTCGGCGCGAATGGACCGCAAGGGATTCGCGTTCCTCTCGTCGCCTGGATGGAACACATGCTCATTCAAGGCCGGAGTTGCTGTGCTCAGGACGAGCCGACGTGAGATCCAGAACCCGGGGCTATTCATGGGCGTACGGAGAAAACAATAGGACTGCCAGTGCGCTTTGTGTAAATCCGAATGGCCAAGCTTCCAAATGCCCTCTTCCGTGTTCTTTCCTGTTCTTGAGAAGCGGTCACAAACAAAGAGGTCCAGCGCGTTAAGCCTCACTATCTCCACCCCCATCTCCGGAGCCCCCAAAGCCCTCCGTACTCCAACGCGCCCCCCAACCCTCAAACCCCCGCACACCTCTCCCTCACCTCCGCCACCCTCCCCCTCAACCCCCCCACCTCCCCCCTCAATAACCCCACCGCTCTGCGGGGACGAGTGCAGGTGGAGGACGGTGTCGGCGAGGAGGTGCGAGTCGGAAAGGATGGCGCGGAGGGGTGGGGAGAGGTCGACGAGGGCGTGGGGGTCGCCGGCGCGGAGGGCGGAGGCGCAGGTGGAGAGGGCGGCGCGGTGGGTGTAGAGGCGGAGTTGGAGCTCGGAGAGGTGTTGGATGGTGGAGACGAGGTCGCGGACTTCGCGGGGGAGGGTGGGTTGGGAGGGGAGGGGCGATGGGAAGAGGGGGAAGTTGGTTAGGTCGAGATCGGGGAGGTCGAAGGCGGCGGTGTTGGATTGGTCTGCCATTACATTAGTCTTGGTATAATGTGAAAGAGTATGGAGAGGGCGTACCTTGACTTGGGTGGAGGCCGATTACTTCGATATCGTCGAATGGATTGATGGCGTCTGCGCCGGGTAGCTCGAGTGTGGTCCTGGTGGATGTTATGGACAGATTGGTGTTGGAGCTGGTGGAAGAGTCCTGTGAATCGGAAGCTGGTGGCAGGATCTTTGTCGGTCTGCCGGCTTTCAAGGCTGGGCTGTAGAGGCATTGCGTGTCGTCACGAAGACATCTGGTGCAGGTGGTACGGCCGCCAGAGCAGCGCAGCTTTTTGGCATGGCATCGGTCGCACGCGTTGCGGACGGTGGACGATGCGTGTCGGGTGGGTGCAGAAGACATGGTTGTGTGATGTCGAGTTGAGGTGCGCCACAGGACGCGACATCAACGCCAACCGAGACGCCCGACGCGTCGTTGCCCTGTCACGTTCCATCCACGTCTAATTTTACTAGCACTGGTTGAGTAAAGGTGTATAACTAGAGCGAATGAGATAGGATAAATGAAGCAAAAAAAGAAAGAAATTATACCCTCTTTATATACCCGCCATGCACAGTCTCACTTCCGTCAAATACTAGACTTGGCTAACGCGTCCGCTCATCGTGTTTATGAGAGACTCAGCGTCCGGCTCCTAGATTAGAACTGCAGGTTTTAGGTGATGGCACAATCCGAAGTCCAGTCCTGGGAGTGTATTATCATCATACGCGACGTTACATAAATACTTTCTTTCTAAATAACAATCCTCGCTGGTTGATTCATCTACGGATCCAAGAACGAAATTCATCAGTGCGGCGGACTCTTCGACTTGCCGTCCTGCCGCACTGTCTCACCTTTACGGGTCACGGGATCAGGTGTTCTTTTGGGTGCGCGCACACGCACACCTAACACCCCTTAGCCACCCGCCAACTACAACGCGTCATCAACCACAGCGGCACCGAAGAAAACATGGGCGACAATTCTCCAGCAGCGACCGACGACAACGGCGGGCACAAAGAACAGCATGACGAGCAATCGCATCAGCAGCCCACATCCCCCACCGCTCCTCCCACCAATCTCCCATCCCCAGAAGACGACGGCACAGCCACGTCCCCCGCGAACGCCAGTCCCTCCAACCCCCACCCCTCCACCACCCCCAACCCCACCGTCGCCGCCATCATCCACCGCGCCCGCACCAACGCCCTCCACCAAACCGGCGCCGCCTTCGGCCACCTCTCCCTCGGCCCCACCATCACCACCCTCGCCGCCGCCACCGCGCCCCCACCCGCCGACGCCACCTGGACGAGCCCTTACTACCAGGGCCGCAAGGGCACCACGTACGTCAACTCGGAAGCCAGCAGCGCGCACATCGCCGCCCTCGAAGCCCACTTCCGCGCCCCGCTCCAATCCATCCTCCCCGCCCGCAACCTCACCCCGGAGCACGCCCTGCGCATCCCCTGCAAGTGGCTGGAGAGTCTGCTCGATCTCGTTCGGCTGCGGGGTTTCGACTCTGTGGCGCAGCTGCATGAGTGCCTTGAGGCGTGCAAGAAGGCGCGGAAGGAGAAGGCGAGGTGGGATGGGCTGAATTCGGCTGTCTTGCAGAGCTTGGTTGAGCGGGCGCGGTGCGCTGCTGCGGTTGGTGATGCTGCTGTCACTGCTGTTTCGGCCATCGCTGGGCCTTCTGCTGCTGTTGCTCGTCGCTCTCGATCCTGCTCGCTCTCGGAGGCGTCGTTGTGCGGGGAACGGCCGGCTAAGATCCCAAAGATTAAGCAGGAGGAGGCGGGGGAGGAGGTGGAGGATGATGACGATGACGATGACGATGACGACAGCAGCGGCGGCGACGACGACAGCGATGACGAAGACTATGTTGACGACGCCGACCCTGAGTCCTCTCCACCTTCCCCTCCACCTCCTCCATCCCCAACTCTTTCCGCGTCCTCGCCTCGGATGTCAGAGAGAGACATGGAACTTGGTTGTGCGGAGTGGAGGATGAGGGCGGAGAGGGCAGAAGGGAGGGAGGCGGAGATGGCGATTCGGCTGGATGAGGCGGAGTGGAAGGAGTGGCTGATGAGGAACAGAGCCGAGGACGCGGAGGAGAAAGAAGCGGAGAGAGAAGCGGAGATGAGGACCCGGGTTGAGGAGGCGGAGAAGAGGGAAAGCGAAATGAGGGCCCGGGCGGAAAGTGCGGAGGAGAGAGAGGGGGAGATGAAGAACCGGGCTGAGGAGGCGGAGGAGAGAGAGAGGCTAATGAGGACCCGGGCAGAGAGCGCAGAGAGAAGGTTGACAGCACTGGGGTGGTGGAACAAGGCTCGTGGGGATGAGGAGTCTGATTGAGATTTGGGAGTGTTTCTTGGTTTGGGGGATAGGGATGGTGGTGTTTTTAGGAAGGGTTTCTGCTTGCTTCCTTTGTCTTTTCCTTTCGCGGAGATTCTTGTAAGGGTACTGACCAAATTGTATTGTTACTTACACTGTTTGTTTGGTGGTCTAGTACGGCACAGACCAGCGGAGAGGAAACCTTCCACATTCAGCTAGCGTTTCCTCGAACAGGCTAGTGCACTGCCTTCCCCCGTCTACCTCCTGCCTTACTTCACGGCCGTTGTTCGTGGAGAGGGTTTGTGGAAGATTCCGATGCGACACCTGTATGCGGGCAACTTCCAAAGAATAAGCAGGCGTTGTTTGGGCGTCTCGGGAAAGGCTGCCTTCTAGAACAAGACACTTCTCGGACGAATTCATGAAAAGCATTCACCAGGGCTACGCAACCGAGTGCTACTGGAAGAAGGTTAAGCTAGTACCCTCGCGATTCGAGAAAGCGATGAGGAGAAGAGCTGGAGAACTGTTGGGGGAAAGTGTAGTCAAACCGCACCCCAGGCGAGCAGAGACAACCACAGAAGCACCCGGTGCCTACCTTCAGTATCTTCCTGCTCGTCCATGGAAATCCCACATTCAAACTATCGAGCCTCTCTCTCCTCTGGCTACCAAGCCTCAACCTCGATGTGCATCTCCTCAAAGCACCACTTTGCCTCTTGGCCTGAACCCTCCCAGACCATCTTCTGCTTGGTCACTGGCAAGACAAAAAAGTCGACCAAGGCTGCCCAAGCCGCCTGCAAGACACACCTGCGCGACAATGAGGTAACACCCATTCCCCATGCATCCCAGCTCCCCCATCGTCACCCTACCACATTTCCCCC